>PVKP010022430.1:0-37689 GCA_004027715.1 Plecturocebus donacophilus | reverse complement strand
CCAGGCTGGAGTACAGTGGTGCAATCTCAGCTCACTGCAACCTCCGCCTCCCTGGTTCAAGCTATTCTCCTGCCTCTGCCTCCTGAGTAGTTTGCATTACAGGTGCGCGCCAGCACGCTCAGCTAATTTTTGTATTTTAGTAGAGATGGGGTTTCACCATGTTGGCCAGGCTAGTCTCAATCTCCTGACCTCGTGATCCACCCACCTCAGCCTCCCAAAGTGCTGGGATTACAGACGTGAGCCACCGCGCCCGGCCTGGGGATGCTTCTTAACTGCTTCATGCTTCTGTTTCTCCACTGACAGGTGAGTTCCAGATGGCTGTTAGGAGGGCGATATGAGCAGAACACATCATCTGGGCAGTGCCTGCATAGCCAGTGCCAGTGAGAGGCAGTTGGGGTCATCAGCCTCTGAGCAGAGCCGGAGCTGCCATGGGGAGGGGCAGTGCTAAGAATATTGGTACATCTACTGCGTAGGCTGGAAAATGGACTGGGCAAGCCCTTTAAAGCCACACAGTGGGTAGATGGCAGAGCTGGGCCTGGAACCAAGCCCCAACCACCCCCAGACCTTGGGCCTTGCCCCACGTTGCCACACTGCCTCCATGGGGAGCAGATTCCTTGAGGTCCCTGGCTGTCATGGTACTTGTCATCCAGGGCAGGAGGGGTCCACTGGGCCACTGACAGTTACATACACCAACATCTACAGGATAGCATAGCCCAAGGTTAACAGACTCAGTCCCATAGCCAGTGCCTCCCACACACAGATTCACTGGATGACCTCAGGCAAGATCATCACTCAGTCTGTTTCCGCCAACATCACTCAAGCGGTGGTTATCACGATCACATGTGGCCGAGAGTTCACGAATGTGGACACTGTCACTGCCTCGGGGTGGCTGCATCTTCAAAGCCACATGGGTCAGCCAGGCCAGGTGGGCTTCAACGCACAAGAGCTACCGCTTTTTCAGTCCTACTCTGTGCTGGCTGTCTGGAAGATAGGAACTCCTGCTGTCAACATTTTCCAGCAGACGGTGGCTCAGAGGCATTGAGTCACTGTGAGATTTCGCACTGTCCCGTGGCAGGCCTGGGCTGAGGTCCGCCTGCGCTTGGCGCTGTGCCCTTCCCACTGCACCAGGCTGCCTTTTGAAGGCTAGGGGGCTAGGCAGAGCGGAGGCCACCTTCCTGCTGCAGTGTGAACACAGGGGTGCCAGGAATCGAAGGGAGTGGGGAGGGAGAGGGGCAGATGGCCATAGGGGGCAGGTGGTGGGTATTGGGTGGAGGTGGCTGTGTTCCTTCGAGTCATCGGGTGAAAGGGCAGAGGGCTTGGCCCACAGAGAGTGCTGAGCAAATATTTGTGGAGAGATAATTTTCTGTAAGGCCCGAGGCTGGGGCATGCTGTTAGGTTCTGGCTGTGGAGCAAGGGCTAGACAGATGAGGCCATGGGCAGTGAGCTGGGGGCAGAAGCAGGACTCTGGTCTCGAAGAAGAACTCAGGAGCCTCCTTAATTCAGGAGACAGTAAGCGGGCAGGGGGCAGTGAGAGCTGGCAGGAAAATGCTGAGACTCGGTGGCTTGTGAGTGCTGAGCCAAAAGGGGTCTGGCCCTGGGGCTGGGCTGGGGCGTCAGGTGGGGCAGGTGGAGGTGGGGTGATGGAGTCTGTGCCTGTGCCTGGTACCGGAGTGTGTGGACCCACCCATGTGCCTGCGGGAGCCTGTCAGTGTGTGCACGTGCACCTGCGTGTACATTGCCTGTCAGTGTAGGCACATGCACCTGTGTGTACGTCGCCTGTCAGTGTGTGCACGTGCACCTGCGTGTACGTTGCCTGTCAGTGTAGGCACATGCACCTGCGTGTACGTCGCCTGTCAGTGTGTGCACGTGCACCTGCGTGTACATTGCCTGTCAGTGTGTGCACGTGCACCTGCGTGTACGTTGCCTGTCAGTGTGTGCACGTGCACCTGCGTGTATGTTGCCTGTCAGTGTGTGCACGTGTACCTGCGTGTATGTTGCTGCAGTGGCGCTTGACGCCTAGAGTCATTCAGCCACACAAGCTTTTCCTCCTGTTTCTCAGCCTGGAAAAGGCAGTTCCTCTCACCTTGAACCTCAGATCCACCTTGGACCCGTGCCTGGCTCCTATCTTTCTCTCACACTCCACATCCCATCCATGAGCAGAGCCTTGTTAGCCCCTCAAAAGAGACCCCAAATCTGATGCTCTCAGCCCCTGGGCCCAAACCACTAGGCTTCCCTGGACTATTGCAGCAGGCTCCAAGCTGCCCTTCTGCTGCCTCCCCTGTTCCCTAATGATCTAACAGGAGCCAGAGTGATCTTTTACAGAAACATGTGAATGTATGTATATATATGTACACATATACACACACGTACACACACACGGATATATATGTATTTTTTTTAGAGACGGGGTCTTGCTGTGTTGCCCAGACTGGTCTCAAACTCCTGGCCTCAAGTGATCCTCCTGCCTCAGGCTCCTGTGTACCTGGGATTTCAGGCATGAGCCACTGTACCTGGCTCAGAGTAAACTTTTAAAACTATATTCTAGGCCGGGTGTGGTGGCTGACGCTTGTAATCCCAGCGCTTTGGGAGGCTGAGGCTAGTGGATCACGAGGTCAGGAGTTTGAGACCAGCCTGGCCAAAACAGGGAAACCCTGTCTCTACTGAAAATACAAAAATTACCTGGGTGTGGTGGCAGGCACCTGTAAATCCCAGCTACTCGGGAAGTTAAGGCAGGAGAATTGATTGAACTCGGGAGGCGGAGGTTGCAGTGAGCCGAGATTGTGACACTGCACTCCAGCCTGGGCGACATAGCAAGACTCCGTTTCAAAAACAAAAACAAAACAAAACAAAACAAAACCGTATTCTAAACCAAATCATGTCTCTCCCCTGCTTTCAATCTCAGGGCTTCCTGCATACTTAGGAAAGTCTCCAAACTCCTAGCACAACCCACAAGGCTCCTCCCTGGTCTCGCCTTGGGCCCTTCTGCCCTTCGGACATGGAACTCCAGACTCACTGGTCTGCTGGCCGTTTCCTCTTCCGTGTTTGCTAGGACCTCAGGGCCTTTTCACTGGCTGTGTCCTCTGTCTGGAATGTTCTTCCTTCCAGATAAACATGTGGTTCTCACCTCAATTCAGGTCTCTGCTTAAATGTCACCTCCTTGGAGAAGCCTTCCCTGATCCTGCAGTCTAAACAAACTTCCTCTTCCCTCTGTTTCTTTACCTTGCCTGATTTTTTCTTCATTTCACTTATTACCAGCTGCCAATTATAAATCTGTATGTAATTAACTCTTATTTATTTTTGAGACGGAGTTCTCTCTGTTGCCCAGGCTGGAGTGCAGTGGCATGATCTTGGCTCACTGCAACCTCTACCTCCTGGGCTCAAGCGATTCGCCATCTCAGTCTCCCAAGCAAGTACAGGCCCAGAGCAGTGGCTCACGCCCAGCACTTTGGGAGGCCGAGGTGGGCGGATCACCTGAAGTCAGGAGTTTGAGACCAGCCTAGCCAGCGTGGTGAAAATGAATACATTTTGTATTTTTTCTACTAAAAATATAAAAATTAGCCGAGCGTGGTGGTGCATACCTGTAATCCCAGCTACTCAGGAGGCTGAGGCAGGAGAATCACTTGAGCCCAGGAGGCGGAGGTTGCAGTGAGCCAAGATCGCACCATTGCACTCCAGCCTGGGTGACAGAGTGGGACTCTGTCTCAAAAAAAAAAAGGTTTCAAACATACACAAAAGTAAAGAAACAAATATAGCCCAACCCCATGTGCCCATCTGTTGGCTTCACTTCTCAACACTGGGTCTCTATTTCACTCCCCCACACCCCTTGCCTTCCAGCAGACTCCAACATCACACAGGCTCAGGTGTGGATGATATTTAGGTGCAAAGGTTATATTTTAAATGTAGCTGTTCCTGGTCTGTCTCCTGCAGCAGAAAGCAGCTTTCTGGGGAGTTGGTGTCTGTCTGTCCTGCTCACTGCCAGCTCCGGGCACAGTGCCTGGCTCCCCCTAGGTGACTCAGGAGATCTGCATGGCCATGTCTGCAGGTCTCCAGGGAGGGCGTGTGTGTAGGGGCTGGTTTGCACACGTCCAGCACCGTGCCAGGAGTGTGTGCACCTGCATGTGCGCGGCTGTATGTGGCCGTCCTGCAGATGTGTGTGCACACAAGTGTATGTTGCCACAGCAGCTGATGGCTAAATGCGTGCCTACTCCCTGATGTCATCTCCCACACCCCTGGGGACCCAATGACTCGTGCTGGGAAGTATTTCCCTCCTTCTCAGCATGGGATGGGGTGTGAAGTGGTGGAAGAGGGGTGTGCACCAGTCCCTGCTCAGTCCTCTGGATGACCCAGAGAGCCCCTTCTTGTCCTTCCTTCACCAGCAGGACTCCGTGCTGTCCCCACCAGTACAGCAGGCAGCCTCCTTCCTCCCTGGCATTGAAACCCAGCCAGTTCGGCCGGCGTCAGCTGGGTGGGGTGTGGAGTGTGTGTGTATGAGGCGTGGTGATGGCCCATCGTGGCCGGCTCTGAAGGCTTCTAGGGTTATTGCTCGGTAATTGGGCAACTGAAGCCACTTAAGCTGGGGACAGCTGGGGGTAGATGTCTGGCCCAGGGTCCCAGCAGCGCCCCCACTCCCCTCCCAAGTTCTGCATCTTAAAGGGCTGGCCCTGGAAGGTGGGCAGTGGTGGAAGACCGAGCTCTCAGCCCAGCGACGGGTTCATTCTGGGGGTGCCTCCGGGTTGGGCCAGGAGCTCCACACTGGCTTCTCAGCCTGCTCCCCAGCGCCCCTTCTGCCCCTGGAGGCCAGGGTCCTCGTCCTCTGGCTCTGCATTGTCCTTCCCACTTCCTGCCCTGCCTGAGGCTCAGTTCTCCTTCTTCAGGGCCCAGCCCAGACAGCTCCTGTGTTCCAGGAGGGGCCTGCCCCTTCCACCTGAGCAGTCAGGTTCTTTGTGGCTCCTCCCCCTTGGATCCCTGCAGTCAGGGAGAGCTTCCGAATCAGTGAGGTGGGTGTGGAGGAAGGAAGGGCAGAGTGGCGCTGCCAGCTGCTCCCACCCAGAACTTGACCCCTCGCTGCACCCTTCACTCCACTCCTGCCACAGCCCAGTGAGGAATGTCCCTGTGTCTCTCTTTGCCAAGTGGGGAACACGTGCATTTGGCCATCCACAAGAAGGACTGAGCATTTGTTCAGCGCCTACTATGTGTCGGGCACTGAGATGGCTGCCATAAACTATGGCAGTGACAATGATGTCGGCTTCTACCATTTATCAAGCACCTACAACACGCCAGACCCATGTGCTGGGCCGTGCAATAGGAGGAACCATCGTAATGGCACTAATAATAACAGTGGTCGGCCTGGGCCAGGCGCGGTGGCTCACACCTGTAATCCCAGCACTTTGGAGGCTGAGGCGGGAGGATCACTTGAGGTCAAGAGTTCTGAGACCAGCCTGGCCGACATGGTAAAAACCCATCTCTACTAAAAATACAAAAATTAGCCAGACAGGGGTGGTGGCATGCATCTGTAGTCCCAGCTACTCAGGAGGCTGAGGCACGAGAATCGCTTGAACCTGGGAGGCAGAGGTTACAGTGAGCCCAGATCACACCACTGCACTCCAGCCTGGGCGGCAGAGTGATACTCTGTATTAAAAAATATATAGTCGACATTTATTGAGCATGTACTGTGTGTGAGGGGCTGTTCTAAGAGCTTTGGCTTAACCCTGACCCTTTGGAAAGGAGCCTTGGTCAGATCTACGGTTTTGGTGGATCTTCACTCAGGGAGATGGAGGTAGCTGGGCTGGGGCCCTCTGGCCAGACACACAGCGTGAATGCTGGTAGGGACAGGAGGGCTTCTAGGCAGAGAGCAGGCACTGAGCTCCCACACCTCGCTGCGTACTCTCTGGAACCAGTGATCCCTTCTTGAGTTAGAATAGATGGGTGGACGGTGACTTGTACAAGTTCACCGCGTGGACAGTCGCTGCCTCTGCCCTCCCTCTTTCAGTTCATGGGTTCTGTCCCCAGACTCTGAGCTTCTCAGGCAGATTATGGAGCAGAGCTCCTGGGGCCTAGAACCTTCGTGGGGTCCCTGGGCCTTGCCCCAGACGCTTGTCCAGGTGCAGCACTCACAAGGCGACCTTTCAGCAGGGCTGACTCAGAAGGGGCCCTTCCAGCCTGAATCACTGCCTTCCAGGAGTGCTCAGGCTCTGCCAGCTTCGCCCACCTGCCTGCCTGCCCAGCAGCCCTTTAGGTCGCCCCAGCCCAGGAGCCACCTTCCCCAACAAGACTCAACAAGGTTCCCCTGCCGCAGTCTGGTTCTTGGAGGGCTCTGCCCTGGCCAGCATGTCTGGTGTCCCTGGCCCATTGCCTGGTCCCGATGCGTCTCTAGGTGCTGGGCATCCCGCTGCTGAGAGACGCATCCTTGGCATCTGGAAGTGCCAAGTCTCTAGGAGGCACGTTCTGCTGGTGAAGTGCTGTGTGACTATGAGTGAGTCACACCTCTTCTCTGGGCCTCCTGATTGAATGCAGGGTTGTCGGGGCGGGGCAGAGGTGAGGGCATCAGTGGCTCTGCTCTGCCCCTTGCCTCCAAAGCTTGGGATCAGGTGAGCCCTGTGAGTGGTTAGCCTGGCGGGCACAGAGGTCCATGAGCCTGGAAGTTCTGAGGAGGGCTGTCAGGCAGGGGGAGGCTGAGTGTAAGGGGGTTTGGGGTCATCTCTTCCTCCTGCCCCACTTAACTTTGCTTCTGTCTGTGGTGAACGACCGTGTGTGATTCAGTGAATGTGTTCTGCCTACAGGGTTCTGGGATAGACCCTCTGGGCAGAACATGTTCAGGCAGATAGACCTCAGGTATCTGGGTGGGAGGGAGCCATGGGTGAGTCTGAAGGAGGTGTGCAGTGAGCTCTGAAGCATCTGGGAGGGAGAGATTAAATCTGCCCCATGGAAACTCAGGCCTTGGGGCCAGGTCTGCCTGGGCCCTAGCAGAGACCTGGGGCCAGAGCAGCCGTGGAGAGCCCAGCCAGCAACCCTGGGGGTGAGGGGAGCAGGGGAGCCAGACCGGGAACCCAGGAGAGGTCTGGGTAGGATGGGTGGTCAGAGGCCTCTTGGCTTGAGGGCATGTCTGAGGGAAAGGGGTGCTGTGTGCTGTGTTCTGGCAGCAGATGTTTGCTGGACAGCTGCTCTGTAACTAGCATGGGCACAGTGGGAGCTGGGCCAGGCTGGACACGGTCTTAGTGGAGAGTGTAGAATTGAACGATGTTTACTGCAGGGTGTGGGGTCTGGCACCTTCACCTGGGCTGTGGCTCAACAATCCAGGAGGGGAGGGGAGTTGGTGGGGGTCCCAAAGGCACCCCCAGCACCAGGGTAGCCCGCAGGCTGGGGGCCATAGACCAGCATTCCTTCTGGGGGCAAGAACACAGTGTGGCACCTCTGTGGGACCGAGAGCCCTGGGCATCCTGTGCCCTCCTTCCCAGCCAGGCCTGGCGGGCAGCCTGACAGGTGGCTTCTTTCCCCTGCCCTGCTGCCTGCCCTACTCCTACACGGGGGAGGCCCTGTGCATGACACAGGCACTGACTGGTGACCTTGACGGGACATTTCCCTCCATCCCTCCGTCAGGTGAGACCAGACGGGCAGGGAGGGGACAGGAAGGGAAAGACCAGCCGGATTGCAGAAGGTGGGGTGTGGGGCTGCTGCACTCCCCAGGGCCCCGTCTTTGGGAGGTAAGGACGGGGTGGGCTGTTTCCTGCAGAGCCTCCCCACTGGACCAGATCTGGCTGCCGGCCTCAGCCTCCTCTGCTTCCCCTCTTGTCCTCACTGGAATCCCCTGGAGAAGGAACCCATGTCAGAACTCCATCCCTCCAAACCTACAGCGGATGTGGGGACTTTGCAAGAGTGTGGGGGACAGGGATAGAGAGCTGAAGCAGAATACAGAACCCCACGACAGGGCTCAAAGTCTGACCTTCTTCCGGCTCAGCCAACGAGCTCACCACGTGATCTTGGCCTGGGGCCCATCTCTCCCATCTCAGTGTCCCCTAATTAGAGGGTGAGGACAGGACTTCAGTCAGGACTTACTGTGTCATGTGTATTCTGATCACCTGGGACCTTGTTAAAACACAGTCTGGGGCCAGGCGCGGTGGCTCACGCCTGTAATCCCAGAACTTTGGGAGGCCGAGGCAGGCGGATCATGAGGTCAGGAGTTCAAGACTGGTCTGACCAACATGGTGAAACCCTGTCTCTACTGAAAATACAAAAATTAGCCAGGCGTGGTGGCACGCACCTGTAATCCCAGCTACTTGGGTGGCTGAGGCATAAGAATTGCTTGAACCCGGGGAGATGGAGGTTGCAGTGAGCCGAGATCGCACCATTTCACTCCAGCCTGGGTGACAGAGTGAGACTCTGTCTCCAAAAAAACCCACACAGTCTGATTCAGCTACTCTGGGACAGGACCTGAGAGCCTTCATTTCCAACAAGCTCCCAGGTAATGCCGGTGCTGCTGGTCCATGGACTCCACTTTGAGCAGCAAAGACTTAGGCAACTCATCAAGTTTGAGTCTGCAAGACCCAGAGACTGTGTCTCTTGAGCCCTTTGGGAGCTCATGAGGCATCAGAAGGAAGCCTTGGGATTAGCTCCAGGCTCTGGACAGCAGAGCTGGCAGATCTCAGGTTGGCAGGCAGGGGAACTCCCCTTGTCCCCTGCTGGAGCTGTGTTTCGTTAAAAAAGTCCTTTTTTGACCACTGGTCGATTTAATCAAGGGCTGCTTCTGTCTCTAGGGGCTCACAGGACATCTGGAACGTGAAGGAACACAACACAACCCACCGATTATCTTGGTAGCCACAGAGGGCCCTCCGAGGCACTGACGCCCTTTATGAGGCTAGCCGCCATCAGTTAAATACTATAATTCATTACACTGAGAATGGCAATGTGACCAGGATGTAGCTGAACATGCTCAGCTTTAGCTGCCATGTGGCTGGGCCTTTCCGTGGAGGGCCCAGCCGTCTCTAAGGAGAGGAGGAAGCAGAGGCAGCGAGCCCTCCCACTTCGGGCTTCCCTCATTGGCTGGCTTATACCGCAGGGTGAAGGCACATGTCAGGCTTAGGTCGGCATTCACTGGCATGTCTGCGGCTCTTCAGGAAGGGCTGGGTGGATTCCCACCTGCATCTTGCATTGCATTTTTGGCACAAAATGTTCTTGCTGTTGCCTGACCAATCTTAGCGGTAACTCCACAGGGATGACGTTACCCGTGAGAGGCCCTAGGGTCGGAATGGAGCTGTGTAGAGGAGCCCCGTGGGTCTGGTCCTCTATCTTGGTTCCACCTACTTGGCAGGGCTCCCCCACATGTTATGGCCAGGAATGGGAGATCCAACCAGAGGTATCTAGAGTTCTGCCCAGGTAGACCCGCCACCTCTAAGATCTGGAATTCTTCAGGACCTGGAGGAAGATGCCAGCAGCTCTGGCAGTTCCTATTGGCCAGGGGAGGTCGGTGTGGGGTGGTGGAAGCACTTCTCTGGCTTCCTATTGGGGGATGAGTGTGCCAGTTCAGTGGGCTCCTTGGCTGCCAGAGCGAACCCGCTTAAAGGGCTGGCTTCTAGGATGCGGAGAAGGCTCTCAGAGGGATCCCCTTTTCTAGTGTCTGAGACACTAAGCCACTTAGGGTGTTGGGCGGGGTTTCCAAGCTGGGGCTCTGGGGACCTGGGCCCTCTGGCAACCCCTACCCTGTCCCCTTCCCCGACCCATGGGCTCACTTTGCGGTTTTGCTGATGTCAGCTTGGGTCCCTTAATGGGCAGAAAATCCTGACTCCTTTGCTCAACTAGGCCAGCTGGGACTCCGGGGGTGGGGTGGGAGGGGTCCCAGGTGAGGAGCAGGTATTTCTGAAATTTGTGTGTGCCCTGCATATGCATGTGTAGGTATTTATCTCTGTGCTGTGTGTCTGAAGGTCATGCATGAGCCTGTGTTCACATCCAGTGGCGTGCACTAATGCACATTATGCATTTGTGTGTGTGTGTTCATGTGGAGAGAGTCAGGAGCTCCCAAATGGAACACGTGCACATGAGTTGGCTGTTACCTCCAGTGCCTGGGAGGAAATGGCTCCTTGAAGGAGGGGGATGGTGAGTTACTTTGTAAAGTGGAGACCGGCCCCTTAAGCCATGAGGCAAGGGATTTACAGAAACCAAGGCCCCAGGTTTAGGTTGGGTTCTCAGCTCTGCTGTGCCAGTGAAAGACCCTCTCCCAGGTCCTAGCAGAGCTGCTGGCACAGTGTCCTGTGTGCCAGTCCACTGTCCTGCTCAGAGGAGCCAGAACTGTGTCAGCTGGTGCCAGCTCCCTGGGGGCGGGGCAGGCCGGCCTGGGATCTGCGAACACAGTGTGTCCTCAGTCCTCGGGAAATCAGAGACCAGGCCAGATCCTGCGTGCTGAGTCTGTCACACTCTTCTCAGCTTACACTTCCAGGGAAACTGGTCACCCTGGGTAGAGACTTGCTCCAGATATCAGGGCCCTGAGGCTCCAGCCCGAGCTCCCTGCTGGGACGGGAGGGCAGAGCATGGGGTGTGGTGTGGAAGTACCCTTGGCTGGCCCCTGTCTGAAGTTGGCCTGGGGTGCTGGAGACCAGGCTTGTAGAAGGAACTGAGCGAGCTCACGCCGAGCCCTGAGCAGGGTGAGCTCAGCGTGCAGAGGGATCCCTGGGGCCCTGGCCACCCTCCCTGGGGAGCCCTGCTTTGCAGTGTGGCAAGAAGTGCCTTGCTGTGTGACAGCCCTCTTCCCCTCCCTGACTCTTAGTTTCCCCTGGGTCCTCTGGGGGCCTCACAGCAGGATGTTCCCGGCTCCTGCCCAAAGCCTCTGACCTCAGAGGCCAGACGCCGTGACGGGGAACGCGTCATAGGAGGGGCGGTCTGGGGCAGGGTGGGGAGGAGAGAGCCTTCTCTCTTGCTCTCGTTCCTGGTTCAAATGTTCAGATGTTGGGGTGCAAGAAAGAGGTGACTCTGGTCCCCAGATGCAGGTCAGCTGCCAGAGGCTGGCCGGGGCTCTCCCCCTGCTGACCCTGGCTGTGCTCGGGCACCAGTGCTCAGAGGTCTCTCATGTTTCCCCTCCCCTCTTCTGTCTACTCTCAGGGCCAGGCATATCCCCTGGGACCCAGAATCTGTCTACATTGCCCGAAACCCTGCGACACCCTCAAGAGGGAAGGGTCTAGAGAGTGATGACTCAGCAAGTCAGAGAGCGCCTTCTGGAGAGGCCCGGCCTCAGAGCCCCTCTGTAACCCAATGCCAGCCTCTCAGGCCACGAGAGGGGATGCCTGGCTTTTCTGAGTCCTTGCTGCTTTCTCTGGCTTTGGAGAAGCAGCGCTGTTGGTCCTCCTGTTGGGAGGGTGGAGACCAGCAGAAGGCGTCCTTGTAAAAGTCTCCAGGAGGCACCTGTGGTGGTTCCCTCCCCCTTCCCTCCCCCTTGGTACCATGTCCCAGCCTTGGGATCCAAGTCCAGGTCCCCCGACTCCCTTCTCTTTGCTGCTCCAACCCCTTGAGAGGTAGCTGGGGAGGGACGGGGTGCGGAGGCCAAAACTCAGGCTAATACATCTAGGGTGGGGAGCATTTATTTTTATTTTTGTTTTGAAGCTCTTTGTAGAGGACCTGGCCTTTCTCTACTAAACTGGAGGGCTTTGGACCCATCACCCAAAGACTGGCCCACCTGCCCACACAGTTGGGGGCACAGGAGGTCTGGGAGGCCCCAGGAGGTGGAAGTTCAGAGGCCTGCCTGGCCCTGTCCCCTCTGGCCGGAGGGCCGAGCCCAGGGGCCCTCTGTAGGCAGGCCGACGTGGACAGGGGCCCAGCGGACAGTTAAGACACAAACACCACACAGCTGTCCAGAGCCTCCAAAGCACCGTTTATCCAGGCTCCGGGGAGCCACGTGCCCCCAGCTGCCTGCCCGCTAGTCCTCAGGGGGGCATTAGCACTGCAGTGGCCTCGGCCTGAGGCCCTCTGAGAGCCCCAGCCTGGCCTGCTCCCAAGCCGCTGACACATGCATGCTTAGCCCTTGGCCCATCGAGATGGGGCCCTGGGAATGAACTGGCTGCAGACGCTCCTCCATCCCACACCTCCAGGGGCTCCATCAGTCCTGGCTAGCTCAGAGCCATGTTAAATAGCTTCCTTGCAATCCCCTTTAAATAAACCCATCCCCAGAGCAACCTACCCGCCCTACACCCTGAATATATTATTCTATTGGTTTACGCCTTCTAGCTTGGAGGCACTCTCTCCTGCTCTCTGCTCCAGGGAATCCCATCTCCCTAAAAAACCAGAGGGGAAAGTTTTTCTCTCAACTCTGGGGCAGAGACAAAGAGTGGTCTGGGTTGGAGTGGAAAAGCCAGGAATCCCTCCTCTGCCCCTTCCTTCCCCAGGATACTTTCTTCTCCTTGCCGTCTTCAAAGCCTGGGTCAGGCGTGACTTACCCAAGGTCACAGACCCGGCACCCAGAGTCATGACCCACCTAGGAGGTTACCCTGGTTTTGACAGCGCAAACCAGCTCCGGGGCAGGAGGACTGAACTTCAGCCTGCATCCTGCCTTGGCCCCTGCCGTGCTCCAGGCTCGGAGTGAGCCGAGGGAGGCTCCAGCTCTTGACTCCACTCCACTCTGTCCGGGACCCCGGGACTATCTCCCAGCACCCTCCACCCCTGGTGTCTCCAGGTCTCTCTTGCTCTGGGGATACTCAGACAGCACCCGGGCATGGAAGCAATGGGGCCCGGGAAGTGGGCAAGCCTTTCCTTGGCCCGATTAGCACCTGGGCCCAGGCCAGGCCTCACACCCAGTACTGGCCATTCTTAAGGGCAGGGTTGGGTGTCCGGCAGAACTGCAGCAGCTCTGGGTCAGGCTGGCTTCCTGGCGGGGGCCCCTGGCCAGGCACAGCTGTAAGCGGGATGGCCTGGCCCGGCTCCACCTTGCGAAAGGTCTCAGTGTCACCAGCCAGGCCATTGCGGGGCTTGGCAGTCAGGACCTGGACGTTGTGCTTGCCTGTCTTGTTGCGTTTTCGGAGGTAGAAGAGCAGGGGCAAGATGAGCGCCAGGAGCAGGAGGACCAGGCACACGGGGATGATGACGCTGAACATGTTGGCCTCAAGGAAGGCCAGGAAGCCTCCCTTGGCCACAGTGGGCACAGGGCTGGATGCCATGGGGCCTGGCTCGCCTGTGGGGGTGCTGCTCTCTGGCTTCCCTGCTTCCGTCTGGGCAGCCTTGGGGACACTGAGCAGGATCACACTGTAGGGTCGGGCAGCGTTGTAAGGCTCAGTGGCAAAGTCCAGGGAGGCCACAGCAGGGGGCACGCCCTGAGCCCACAGCTCCAGAGTGAGGCTGTCGCCTGCAGGGCCGGGGGCCCTCCCCTCTGGCCTGCCCACCTCCAGCCCCAGCCTCCCATCCTCAAGGTCTTGCTGAGTGAACTGCTCCACCAGCTGGCTGCCCCCAGGCTCCGTTCTGGATCGGGGCACGCGGACCACGCGGCCATGGCGGGGTCCCGCCAGGAGGCGAAAGCGAGGCACACTGCCCGTGCGGTTGGCCAGCTCGCCAGCATCTAGTATGGTGGGGTCCAGGCGCAGGGTGGCACCTTGGGGCCACGGCCCGCCTGTCCACACATGCAGCAGAGCCGTCACCGTGACATTCACCACGGCGGATGCGTTGACACCCCTAGCCAGCGCCAGGACTCTGAAGTGGTCATGAGAGGAGGAGAAGTTAGTGAAGGCAAAGACCACCTCGCCCTGGTCTATCTGGAGCTGGCTGAAGGTCGAGGCAGGCCGCCCGCCCACCAAGAGATGCCCGTACTGGGGTCCCTGGATGAGGCGGTATGCTGCCTCCGGCTCCTCCCGATCTGAAACCACCCGGAGCTGCTGCCGGCTCAGTGAGGAGCGCCCCAAAGCTTGGGGCACCTCCAGGGGTGCCCGCAGCTGCACCTCAATGGCAGATGGTAGGATGTCCACGGCCAGGGACATGGGCAGGGGTGGGCTGGCCCCATCAGACATGCTCAGCTGGAAGATGCCTGCCACGCTGCTCCCATTGGCCACGAAGGCCAGCCGCCCCGAATCCACGTCGGCTTGTGTGAAGCGGATCACGGGCCCTGAGCCGCCACCCACCAGGCTAAGGAAGCCATTGTGGGGTGCCCGCTGCACCTCATACTCAATCTCCCCAGGAGCTGAGTCTGGGTCCACCACGCTCAGCTGGGCCCGGGAGATGGGGGCTTGAGAGCCTCGGGTGAGCCGAAGTGGGACAGAGGCCTGTGGTTGAGGGGGCCGCTCATTTACATCCCGCACCGTGATGGCAAAGGCCTCTGAGGTTTGAGGTCCTGCCACAGAGGCCCCTGATGGCCCCTGGAGGTGGGCGCGAAAGCGGAAGCCATCCTGCTGGGTGCCCCCACCACCGTGAGCATACACCAGCTGCCCTGCAGCCAGCTGGGACTGCAGGAAGTGGGGCTGCCCGGCGTGGAGGGGCTCCTCTGACACCAACAGCTGGCCCCAGGTGGGGAACCGCGTGACCTGGAAGAGCACATCATGCTCTGAGCGCTGGTGTGATGGGACGCTGGCCAAGAGGTTGGAGGCATCCAGGGCAGCCACGGTGATCTTGGCCCGCTGGCCCTCGGGGACCCAGAGACCTGGGGGTGGGATGCAGGCTATGAGGGTCCAGCCCACTGAGGGAAGAGCCATAGACCCTCAGCTGGGGTGCCCCAGGGCAAGGATGTGCCTCCCCCCAACCCTCAAGCCAGGTCCTCCAGGGTGGGGCTCAGGGTCCCCAGGAGGACGAGGACTATGTCCCTGCTCTGATGTCAAAGCTTCCCCACTCACCCTCCCTGTGACTTCCCAGGTCCTGGGGGCTGAGACAGGAGCTGCTGACCCTGGCTTTGTGTCCCCTCCTCTCTGGGCCTCTCTCATGGTCCCCCCCACCCCACAATCTTGCCCGCTCCTCATGCTGTTCACCTTTGTTCTTCCAGAGGCGGCTGGGGCGCTGGGGACAGGCAGCCTCAAAAGACACAGCCACGGCGAGGGTGGCAGCCAGGTCCCGGGCAGGTGGTGAGGACAGCTGGAGCTCTAGGGCATCGTGGGCCTCCCAGAAGGGCTCAGGGGGCATCTCGTGCTCATACAGAATATTCCCAGCGTAGACCTAGGGGAGACACCGTCGTGGGGTGAGAGGCAGGTCCAGCCTGTGCTGTCCAGATCTGAGCACACCTGTGTCCTCAGACCCCACTCTGGGCTCTCCCGGCTGTGCCCAGGTCTGTGCGTGTGACCCACTGTCTCCCTCACAGTGGATCTCATCAGGCAAGGCAATGCAGAGCTGGAGTCTAGAGCCAGTGCCTGGGCTCAAATGCCAGCTCTGCCACCCTGGGGAAACTGCCTACTTTCTCTGCCCTTTGGGGAATGCCATGGCCCGTCCGTGCTGCTCTCTAAAGCGAGTGCTTCCTCTTGTGCACTGGATCCTAACCCCTCTCGCCTACGGAAGATACCACTTCTCCCGTCTGCCGGCTTTCTCTGGTGGTGTCAGCTTTCCCCCAGATGCATCATTCCCTCATTATGCAACTATGCTACTCTTCTGTCTCACTTACATGAAAGCTATTTGTTCCACGTATTTATTTATTTATTTCTGAGACAGGGTCTTGCTCTGTTGCCCAGACTGGACTGCAGTGGTGTGATCGTGGCTCACTGCAGCCTCAACCTCCAGGGCTCACGCGATCCTCCCACCTCAGCTTCCTGAGTAGTGGGGAAGGTACAGGCACTTGCAACCATGCCCACCTCATTTTTTTATTGTTTGTTGAGACAGGGTCTCACTATGTTGCCCAGGCTGGTCTCGAACTCCTGGGCTCAAGCGATCCACTTGCCTCGGCCTCCCACAGCGCTGGGATTACAGGCAGGAGCCACTACACCTGGCCAGAAAAAAAACTATTCTTGACTTCACATTTTCCACCCCCAGCACTCCTGCCCCTTCACTTCCCTTTGCAGCAAAACTCGAAAGCAGAGTCCACGCTCTCCCCCAGGCATCCTTGGGTCTCTCCCGGCTCCCTCATCGCCTCAGCTCCTTTTGCCAAGGGCACCAGCGGCCTCAGTGGTGCTGGATCTCAGCCTTCTCTTACTCACCTCCTCCAAGCGGCCCTTCCTCCAGGAGAGCCACGGGCTCCGGGATACGCCACTCTGGGGTTCCTCCTACCTCACACACTCCTGGCCGCTCCTCCTCTTCTCCCTAACATCTTATGGCTGGGTCTCCAGGCTCTTTTCTGTCTACAGGCACTCTCCATGGGTCCTTGTCTCCTGGCCTCAGATGCCAGCTGTGCTGAAGACCCCCTTATTTGTAGCTCCAGCCTAGCCTGCTCTGCCCTGAGCCCCAGACTCGCGTTTCCAGGTGCCTCTGTGGATATCTAGTGGACATCTCAAACGCAACCTACCCCGGCTGTACTCCTGATCGGCCCCATGTCCTACAGTCATCCCGTTTCAGAGGCCACAGCTCCGTTTTCAGTGGCTCAGGTCAAATCCTTGGAGCCAGCCGGGCGCGGTGGCTCACGCCTGTAATCCCAGCCCTTTGGGAGGCCGAGGCAGGTGGATCACAAGGTCAAGAGATCGAGACCATCCTGGTCAACATGGTGAAACCCCGTCTCTACTCAAAATACAAAAAATTAGCCGGGCATGGTGGTGCGTGCCTGTAGTCCCAGCTACTCGGGAGGCTGAGGCAGGAGAACTGCTTGAACCCAGGAGGTGGAGGTTGTGGTGAGTCGAGATCACACCATGGCACTCCAGCCTGGGTAGCAAAAGCGAAACTCCGTCTCAAAAAAAAAAAAATCCTTGGAGCCGCCCTTGCCTCCTCGCAATCCCTCAAACCACTTGATCTCTTACCTGGATCATGGTGTCCCAGCTGCAATCCCCCTCCCACTACGTTTTGTTCTTAACACAGCAGCCAGAGCGAGCCTTTTGAAAGACAAGATTATGTGTCTCTGTGGCTCACATAGTGCTGTGTCTCCCCATCTGCTCACTAAGGCCCGGCTGTGACCACATCACCCCTGCAACCTCAACTCCCCCTTCACCTCCGCTCCAGCCCCACCTGCTGTTCCATGGGGCTGCCTGGAGTTCAACACCAAGGAATATTCTTCACTCCAGAAAGAAAAGAGGTTTCCTCCTCCTCCAATCAACACGTGTTCTTTCGGCCTATCTTTTGTCCCCAACCCCCTTTTTTTTTAGATCGAGTCTTGCTCTGTTGCCCAGGCTGGAGTGCAGTGGTGCCATCTCGGCTCACTGCAACCCCCACCTCTCAAGTTCTCCTGCCGCAGCCTCCGAGTAGCTGGGACTACAGGCACGTGCCACCACGCCTGGCTAATTTTTTGCATTTTAGTAGAGACGGGCTTTCACCATGTTGGCCAGGATAGTCTCAACCTCCTGACCTCATGATCTACCTGCCTCAGCCTCCCGATGTGCCAGGATTAAAGGCATGAGCCACCATGCCTGGCCTTATTTTCTCCTTTTAGGAAACACTGGGAACTATTTTTCTTCTGAAAGAAAAACAGGCCTTGTGCAACAGTAACATGGAAACTGAACAGGGTCTTAACCTGCGAAGACTCTAGGAGCCGAGCCCGGACTAAGGGGGAGCAGGGCCCGGACTCGGGGAGCATGGCCTGGACTCAGAGGAGCAGAGCCCGGACTAAGTGGGGAGCAGGTCCTTGACTAAGTGGGGGGCAGGGCCCAGACTAAGGGAGAGCAGGGCCTGGCTAAGTGGGGACAGAGCCCCGTCTAAGGTGGGTCAGGGCCCTGGCTAAGGTAGGCGGGCCCAGCGTGAGAAGTGGGTAGGGCCTGGTCTGAGGTGGCGCAGGACCCTGGCTAAGCCGGAGCAGGGCCCAGTCTAAGGGGGAGCAGGGCCTGGTCTAAGGGGAGCAGAGCCCAGGTGAAAGGGCAGCTGAGCCCAGTCTGAAGGAGGACTGAGCTGTCTGCATGGGGCCTAGTACCTGCTCTAAAGGAAGCGGCTGCTCCTCCGCTTTCGCTGTAAGTGGGAACACAGGCCTTTTAAGAAAATGGGAAGCCGGGCACGGTGGCTCACGCTTGTAATCCCAGCACTTTGGGAGGCCGAGGTGGGTGGATCACGAGGTCAGGAGTTCAAGACCAGCCTAACCAACATGGTGAAACCTCGTCTCTACTAAAAATACAAAACTTAGCTGGGCGTACATGCCTGTAATCCCAGCCACTCAGGAGGCTGAGGCAGGAGACTCACTTGAACCCGGGAGGCAGAGGTTGCAGTGAGCCGAGATAGCGCCGCAGCACTGTAGCCTGGGAGACAAAGAGAGACCCCGTCTCAAAAAAGAAAAAGAAAATGGGAATCAGGTTTTTTGTTTAATTTCCCAAAGGTTGTATGTTGACAATTAACTTTAAAGTATGAGCTGCTTTGTGCAGGCCAGATAAACACATCTGTGGGCCAGATCTGGCCCAGAAGGACTAAAGAGCTGCCTGCCAGTGGCAACCTTGGCCCGGGCTGAATGGTGGGCAGGAAGGAAATGGAGCCCCCAGGAGTGGGAGCTGATGCCTGGTTACAGGAGCTCCGTGGGTGGGAGTGAGACATAACACAGGGTCCAAAGCTCCGGGAGCAAGCAGTGTCCTCCGGCGAAGGAAATCGTAGACACAAGGGCAGAAACTTTGCCTCTTACTCACCATGTGCTCTGAATAATGTTACCTGCCCTCCATGAGCCTCCATTTCTGTATCTGAAAAATGGGGACACCTGACCCCTTCCCTGCCCATTCAGTGTTGTGGGACAGGGCTGCTTCCTCCCAAGTGGGCCAGGTAGCCCACATAGCCTCTTCCCGGCTTTCCTGGGTGGCACTGCCAGCCTGGCCCCCTGGTGGCCATTCACTCCAGTCCTTCATATTGCTGGGGCGCGGGGCAGCTCTGAGTCACATGGGGCTGTGGAGTGCAAGAGGGTGGCTGATGGCCTGGTCCTGTGCCCTCTCCCTTCCTGGGCATTCTTGACAAAGGCTCCTGGCAACTGAGGGTACACAGCTGCAGTTGCCACCAGCCTGCTGAATATCTAATTGTGGGGAGGGGGCCATAGCAGGTGTGGGGCTCCAGGAAAACACAGATCCCAGGTCTGGGAGGTGTTGATGCCGGAGGCCCAAGAAACCTTATTCCACGCTGTGAAAGCCATCTCCTTCCAGAGGCCCAAAGGCTCCCCATCTGAGCCACTTGCTGGGTGGGGACCTCGGCTTTGCACTTGCTGAACACCATCTGCACCTCTCAGGAGGGAGACTGCCAGGCTCAGGAGGTCCTTGCCCAAGCAAGGGAGCTTGGAAAGGGGGCTAGGGGTGGGCTCTGCCATTTTCAAGGGCTGGCGGGGGAACCCCTGTGGAGATACTTGGGGCAGTGCTGTGTGCCGTGGCTTCTGAGTGACAGAGTCAGCTCTGTGCCCCACAAGACCTCTCTCTACCCAGAACTCACTGGCATCACGTGCTGGGTCCAGATGGCCATGCAGCCTCCTGGTGGGAGCATCAGGTGTGCTGCCTGCCCAGGACGGACCACGGAAGAGTCTGCCCTGCTCCGCCCTGCTATGCAGCAACTCCTGTTCCACCTTCGGGAAGAGGTGTTCATTTAAGCGATGGCTGCTGGGCCCCCCGGCACAGTTACCACAGAGAGTCTGCCGCTACCCATGGCTGAGAGCTCTAGTTCTTCCTGATAGTTTTTGAAGCCACCAGGACGGATGAATGACGGCTTCATCCTTTTGACCTACTCAGCTGCCTTTTTTTTTTTTTTTTTTTTTTTTAAGAGATGGAGTTTTGCTCTTGTTGCCCAGGCTGGAGTGCAATGGCACGATCTTGACTCACTGCAGTGTCTGCCTCCCAGGTTTAAGCAATTCTCCTGCCTCAGTCTCCCAATTTGCTGGGATTATAGGCATGCACCACCACGCCCAGCTAGTTTTTGTATTTTTGGTAGAGATGGGGTTTCTCCATGTTGGTCAGGCTGATCTCAAACTCCCAACCTCAGTGATCCGCCCACCTCAGCCTCCCAAAGTGCTGGGATTACAAGTGTGAGCCACTGTGCCCCGCCTCAGCTGCCTTCCATCAGCTCATCTGCTCCTAGGATCCACTCTGCCTCTGGCTGGCACCTGACCTGAGCCCCAGGCTCACACCTCTGCCCACAGGCCCAGCAGCTGCTTCACCTCCAACTCCATCCCCCTGGACCAAGCACTGCCCCTCACCAGCACTGGGGTCCCACTAGTGCCCCCACATGGTGCCCCCTCTCCAGCCCCTCGGGTCTGGCTGTAGCTTCTTTCTGGAAGCCACACGCAAGACCCCAGCCCTGCTCTAGGGCCATGCCCCAACCTCTCCCTGCATCCTTCTTCCTCCTTCTGAGAATATGAACGCCCTGCCAGCCTGGCAGCTCCTGGAGGACAGGACACCAGGGCCTGGACCGTGACAGACCCGGGAGTGTCTGCTGCCAGCAATGCTGGAGCTGGTGCCAATGTCCACATGATGTCCATGGCACAGTGGCCACGTGAAGCTGGAGGTGTCTGAGTGGTGGCTGGAGTGGGACCCTTACCTCTGCCTGAGTGAAGTTCACCAGGGCCTCTCCCACGCTGTCCTGCTGGGCGTGGAACAGCCGGCCCAGCTGGGGGCCCCGCACCACACGGTAGAGCAGGAGCTGGGGGTCGGCCCCTGCGCTGGAGCTGGCTCTGAGGCTCTGGCTGCTGAGTGGCTGCACAGACCCTGCCAGACGCAAAAGAGACCATCAACCTTTGGGATCCAGGCCCAGGCCTGCGGCTGCAGAGAGGCAGCGTCACCCTGGCGTGTGACCTTCAGCTCCTCCCGGGCTCCCAGCAACCAGGAGCACCCACGGTCAGCACACGCACCTGGGCAGACGGTGAGTGTGCGGCTGCCGTCCAGCGAGAGGAGCACCTGCTTCTGGGCTGTCACTCGGAAGAAGTGTCGGGAGGAAGCGTGCTCGCCGTCAGACAGGCCGAAGCGGAAGCCTCCGTCCAGGGCTCCTGGGGACGGGGGCATTGGGTCCGGCTGGCCCGAGCTGGCTCCCCACCTCAGGGCTCCCCCGCGGGCAGCAGGAACCCGGGGCCCGGCCCTCAGCACCCACCTCTGTGTGAGAACAGCACGAGCCCGCCGTCCAGCTGGGCCTGCGTGAAGCTGCGCACCTCGGTGCCCGGTGCCGCCCGCAGCACTACCCGCCCATTGCTGGGCTGCTCGATGGTGTAGACCAGGTCCTCAGGCCTGGAGTCGCCATCCGTGCTCCTCAGAGCCTCCGCAGGGATGGGCGCAGTGGCCCCGTCCCACATCTGGGGACACAGGCCTGTGAAGGTTCTGTCCTGCCACACTCACCCACCCCTTCCTCTCCAGCCTGGGTGGCACCAGGGCTCCAACCCCACTGCAGCTCAGGCCTCAGCTGGCATCGAGGCTGGCGCCACTCTGGCTCCCCTGCACAAAGGGCCCTCCCTGCATTCACCTTTCCTGTCACTCCAGGGAAGGCCACCCTCCAGGCCCAGCCTCCCTGCTCTCCATCTGCCCTAGTCCCGCTTGTCCCTCAAGGCCAGCTTGTGTCGCCTACCCAGGAAGGCCCAGCTCTTACCCTCACCAAGTTCTCACCCCCAGAAACCCCCGACCCTGACCAACAGTGCTCCCTAATTTGCCTCACTGATGGGGCCAGGGTCTCCTTTCAGGCCCTCCACGTGTGTCTGGCAGGTGATTTTGGAAATGGGCCCTCCTTCCAGCGGAGGGAGGGGTGGGACGCGCGGAGAGTGGGTGGGCTGATGGCTGGCAGTGTCCTGTGGCACAGAAGCAGTGCTGGGATGGGCCAGGTGCTTTCAGAGCAGTTCCAGGCCCTGCTCATGCTGGGCGAAGGGGACCCTTCTTCAGGCCTCCCACGTGCAAGCAGAGCAGGCTCCTGAGGTCCTGAGGTCTGGTCTTGCTGGGTCAATTACTTGCGGGCAGTGCTGGCGTGGGGCTCACATGTCCGGCAAATGGAGCCCTCTGGCATTCCTGGGCCCTCTCCCCCGGCCCCAGGGAGCCCTCAGACCCAGCCCTGGCAGGAGGAGCCTTCATGTGGGGGGCAGGGCCCCAGCGCTGGGCTCCTGAAGCAAACACGGGTGGGCGGCCCCACAGCCGTCCCGGCCTGTGGTTCCTGAGCACTGTGTCCCGCTCACTCTTCAGCGGCCTCCCCACCACCAGGCCGCCCTCTACGGGCACATCCTAGACCAGCAAAGCCCCCCAGAGCCCCACATCAGAGAAAGCCCAAGTCAGCCCTCTGTGGAAGCTTCAGTGGCTCCTGACCGGGGAGGATGCCCCCAAGAAGCTGGCGTTCAAAGCCCTGCCACGTGGGCTTAGTAAACACGCCCTTTCTCTTCCAGCAGAACCACCTGTGCAGCCATGAGACGTTCCAGCCCATGCCTGGGCCTCCACTTCCACCCCTGCCGAATGCGGGCCCTGCTCTGCTGTGGCACAAGGGGCAGGAGTTTGGGGAGCCAAGCCGTGGCCTTTGCTTGCTGGGGTGAAGGTGGGAAGCTTAACGGCTCCCGCCCTGACACGTGCCCTTAAGGGCTTGTCGGTGATTCTGACAGGTGTTCTGGTCCTGAGCCACAGGAGAAGAAAGAGCAGAGCCACGCGTGGCGGCTCAGAAGTCTGCCTGCCGCACCTGGGAGTGTCCAACGGCAACACCTCCTGCCTGTGTTCTGTTTCCGCACAACCTCACATCTCTCCTTCCGGCCACCGTGTGAGGCACGTGGCAGGGCCCCATTTGCAGAGAAGGAAACTGAGGCTCAGAGGGGGCGCTCTGTGCCGGGAGGGAGGGGACACTGGCCTCTTTCTCGAAGCAGACATGGGGGGTGGTCCCAGGGATGCTCTCACCTGCAGGCCGGTGTTTGTGGTGAGGACCGGGGGTTGGTCGTTGACAGGCAGGACGGTGACAGTGAAGGCCACAGGATGGCTCTGGCGGTCCATCTCGGAGGCGTTCGCCATCAGGACGAAAGTGTCTGTCAGTGTCTCGCTCCCGTCGTGCACGTAGCGGATGAGCTGCTCTTCCACCTAGGGGCAGGCCCAGGGCTGGCGGTCAGGCCCCAGCAGCACCCTCTGTGTCCTGCCTTTGGGTGCAGGAGGAGACTATTTCAGGGCTTCCGTTTCCATCAGTGGAAATGGGGAGAACACGCTCCAGCTCCCAGAGGGTGAGGAAGGAAGGAGATGCAGTATTGAAAGCACAGGTGCTTCCGCAATGTGACTCCCGACTCCTCTCTGTGTAAACCCCAGATGGGAGTCCCGGGTTCCCTTCACTCTGCGCCCGGAGCTGGGCTGCAGCCCTGGGCCTCTCACAGCCGTACCTCTCTCCAGGAGAAGACACTGAGGGTCCCGGCTTGAGGTCTGTCCTCCTTCTGCAGGGCCCCATGCCGGGGCGGCTCCAGCACCTGCAGGCCAAGGCCCGGCAGAGTAGGGAAGTAGGGCCCGGCGACGCGGAGCAGCGGAGGGGCCAGGGTGCGGCTGCCGCCCTCGGGGACGCTGAAGTTTTGCGCCTCCAGTGGGATGGCAGCGGGCAGCACCTCCAGCTCCACGCGGATGCCCTCAAGGGGAGCACCCAGGCCCGAGGCCACATCCAGCGAGAAGGCATCGCTCCAGGCCTCAGGACGGGAGTGCAGGTACAGGACCCTGCCCGCATCCACCGCCTCCTGGGAGAAGCTCTGCACGGGGTCCAGGCTGGGTGGCTCATCTGCCAAGGCGCCATGCGACACCATCACCAGGTAGCCGGCACTCGGTGGGCTCTTCACTGAGAATGTGATGTCTGCTGGCGGCACTGCCTCCTGGGCTGCCTGGTTAACAGAAGTCACAAGGACTCACAGGGGGCCACAGAGAGGGTCACAGAGGGGGCCACTGTGGACCTAAGCAGCCAAAACAGGCTTGATCTTGCCCCCCGGATTCTCCCAGATACCATTACTCATTTAGACACACAAACGCACACGTGAGTTCACACACACAGCAGCCAGACATGCAGCTGGCCACATTTTTTGTTGTTTGAGACAGGGTCTCACTCTGTCAGCCAGGCTGGAGTGCAGTGGTGCGATCATGGCTCCTTGCAGCCTCAACCTCCCAGGCTCACGGGATCCTCCCACCTCAGCCGGGACCACAGGCATGTGCCACCATGCCCGGCCGATTTTTAAATTTTTCTGTAGAGATGGGGTTTCACTGGGTTGCCCCCAGCTGCTGGTCACATGTTAATAGCCACCCCACACCCGGTTACAGGGTTCGGTCATACAGCTTGAGATGCACTCTTTCGGAGAGGCGCATAATCACATGTCCCCAGGCTCAGGGACACAGACATGTGAGTTCATCATACGCTGACACAGTCACACATGTACGCATGCTCAGGCTCTGTTCAGGCCTGTGTCTGGTTTGCAGGCAGCGTCCTCCCCAGCCCTTGCTATTACCACCCAGGGCCATCAGAGGGCACCCCGCCCCACCCCCTCCTGGAGGCACAGGCCCCTCCAGCACAGGCCTACAGGGCTCACACCCCGAAGGCCACACGGGCTCCCTCACCTGATGGGTCAGCCACAAGAGGCTAAACTACCCCAAACACATTCCTGTTCTGTGCCTTTGCCTGGAATGTTCCTTCTGCCTGGAATACCACTTCCCATTCTCTGCTCACAACGGCCTGTGCTCTTCAGAGCTCGGCCCAAACGCTGCCTCATCCCGCGAGGCCATCCTGACGGCAGATCTGCTGGCTCCAGACATGCAGACCAGAAGGGGAGTGTAGGAGAGCGAGGCCCAGAGCGGGCAGGGACCAGCCTGAGGTCACAGCGCAAGTCATGAGCCCACTGGAGGGCCGTGGCTTCTCTGTGGGGTTCCTGGGTGGGCAGAAGCCCTTGATAGACCCTCCCGGACCCAGTCTGGGCGCTGAGAAAAGAGCGGGGGACACGGGGGTCTGAGGGGCAGTGGCCTGTCTCCATGGTCAGCAGTCCTCAAAGCTCAGGACCCGTGATGCCTTCCCAGGAAACTGACTGCAATGCAGATTCTCAGGCTCCACCTCAGAGATTCTGTGGGGCTGGGGGGCCCAGGAATCTGCATGCTCAGCCATGCATCACGACCTCTGGAGGCACACACAACTCCCAGGAGGATGGGGTACAGCAAGCTCCCCAGAAAGTCTTAGGAACACAACATAGACGGGAGCACATCTGAGGCCCATGTACACCCGCAACCTGGAGCCGCCACAGCCACAGCCCAAGTGATGTGTGTACATGGCCGGGAGGCTGGGAGGAAAGCCTCTACCTGGCCCACATCCCTGCTCACCGCCTCCAGCTCCTCACCTCCAGCTGGTCCCTTCTGATCTCAGCTGCCTCTCCCTGGAAGACGTAGATCTTCTTGTGCCGGACCAGCTTCAGTGGGGCCAGTGGGCTCTCCAGGGCAATGGTCACTTGTAGGGTGGCATCCGTGTGCACTGGCCCCGCTTCCACGGAGAAGGCCAGGTTGTCTCGGGGGCTGAGGCTGCCATTGTGGCTGTATTGAATGGCCCCGTCCAGCAGGTCCTGCTGGGAGAAGGCTGTGGCTGGCTGACCAGCCCGGAGCAGCTGTCCCCAGCGAGGGCCGGCTGTGACGTGGTAGTGGACCTCATCCCCACTGCGGATGTCGAGGTTGGTGTCCAGGTGGAGCACGGCCGTGTCGATGGTGCCCTGGCCTCCTTGAGGGACCATAAGGCCGGAGCCGTTGGCCACACGGAGGTAGGGCTCTGAGGCCTGCACCTCCAGCAGCGCGGTGGCCTGGTGTTGCCCGTCGGACACCTGCAGCTGGATCCAGCCGCGGTCAGCCCCTGAGTGCACGAACAGGACTCGCCTCTTCCTGAGGTCCTCCTGGGTGAAGCGGTAGATGGGCCGCGTGGGCTCATCCACGGCCACGATACTGCCAAAGAGGAGGTCTTTGCGGGTCAGCACCAGCTGGGCGTCAGCAAAGCCGGAGTCGGCATCGCTGAAGGCCACGTCATCTGTCGTCAGCAGCCGCCGCCCACCCCGGGCCACGTGGAAGACGCGGCTGATAGTCTGCACAGGGGCGTGGTCATTCACGGGCTGGATGGCCACTCTGAAGACACCCCGTACCTCCTCCCAGGCCATGTCACCACTGCTCTCGCCCTGGCGGGTGGCAACAAATGGGATATCATCTTCTGTGGTCTCGGAGTCATCATGCTGGTAGACCAGCCGGCCACGCAACAGATCTTCATTGGTGAAGGATGTCACCATAGTGGTCTTGTCCTGTGTCCCATGCCAAGCCAACCTCCCATGGCGGGGCCGCTCCATGACCTCGTAGAGGTAGCTGGCACTGTTGAGACTCTTGACGAAGAGGTGGTCAGCAGAGAGGACACCCTCACCACCCTCGGGCACCACGAGGAGAACGTTGGTGAGGACGGGCGCGTCTGGGTCGCCGCCGATGTGGATGGGGAAGGTGTAGAGCGGGGAGAAATACGGTGGAGCTGTGATACGGAAACGGAAGGTGTCCTCGACTGCCTCTGAGGCACGTGCCGTGGCCCCGTAGGTCACCCGGCCAGCCTGTAGGTCGTCCTGGGTGAAGCCCTGACCGTCTGACAGCCTCCTGCCCTGTAGTTGAAGGTTGCCTTTCCTGGGAGCCTGAACCACCTCATAGTGGAAGGTTGGGGGGCTTGGGCCTGCCTCCTCCAGGGTGGCCTCCAGGTGGGCTGTGGTGAGGGCCTCCTGCTGCGTGTTCTGTGTGTGCAGTGGCTCCAGCCGCAGCATCCACACAGTGGCTCTCTGGATGGTCACTGGGAAGGACAGATTGCTCAGGATCTCCTGGCCCACCTGAACCTCCAGGGCCAGGTTCTCCACGGTGTCCTCAGCGTGGTGCTGTGGGTCGGTGCTCAGGTACCTCACACGGCCCTGCTCCACGTCCCGCTGGTGGAACGCCTGCGTGGCCCACCACTCAGCACCCTCCACCCCACCCGCACCCTGCTTCTGCAGCTCCCCGAACTGCAGGGCTCCAGGGACGCGGAACAGCACGCTCACGTCCTGCCCCACGGCATTGGTCTCTACTGACAGGTTGGCAGGCAAGATGGGCACGGCAGAGCCCTGGGCCAGGCGCAGCCCTGTGCTGCGGCGGATCTGTATAGCCGGTCGGACAGCCACCACCTTCAGTGTTGCTGGGGGGCTGGCCTGCAGTCCATCGCTGACCCGGAACGTCAAGTCCTGTGCTGGGCCACTGTGGTGGACATACACTAGGTTCCCGTCCTCCAACTCCCGGCAGGAGAACTCGGTCGCCGGCTCCCCAGGCTGGTCTCGGCGCTCCACGGGGAGATGTGAGGGGGCACCAAGGAGCTGGAAGGTGAGGCCCTCGCAGGCAGAGTCCGGGTCATAGGCCTGGAAAACCTCGGGCCCCAGCGGCTTCTGCGTGTGTTCCAGGATCACCATGAGGCTGCCATGTGGGAAGATGATGCGGGGCGGGTCGTTGACGGGGTTGACCTGGATGGGCAGGAGGTAAGTTTGGCCTCTCCGCAGGCACGAGGGCATGGGCACCCGAGCCGTCACAGACACCTCCAGCACCAGCTGGTCGGAGGTGTCCTCGGAGCCGTCGTGGATGAAGCGGGCCTTGCGATTCACCACGTCCAGGAGGGTGAACATTTTTCGTGCCTGGGCGCCCGGGATGTCCAGCTCGAGCTCACCGTGGCGTGCTCCTCGGGTCACGCTGAACAGCACCTGAGATTTGCGCAGCTCAGCCTCCGTCAGGTCCAGCGTGGGCTGCACGTGTCGCCACTCAAGCCAGGCTGTGCCGCCCTCGGCCACTACCAGTGGGCTGATGGTCAGCAGCTGGGTGAAATTGGCAAAAACAGGAGGCAGCCCAGGCTCAGGCACACATGGCTCAGGCAGCTCCAAGGCTGGCCAAGCCTCGGGGGCCAGGGTGGAGAAAGCTTCATAATGGCCGTAGGCATCGTCCTCGTACTCCTCCTCCTCCAGCCTGCAGCCAGCCGCCACGTCACGTGTCAACAAAGCTTCCCGCAGCCCCCACCTCTGGCCATTGACACTGAGGTCTTCCATGCAGCCCAGCAGGGAGGCATTGGCGGCCTCTGGCGTCAGGCCCAGGCGGTGTTCCTGGAGGTGACGAGAGGCCTCTGCATCCAGCCCTCCAAGAAGGAGACTCCCGCGTGGCTCCAGGTAGCTGAGGACGCCACGGTTTGAAGTCCGCGTGGGGTATTGGTCCACAGAGATTTCCAGCTGATGAGCATTGATGTGGACACTGACCTCGTGGGGCTGCCCGTCGGCCACAGGTACACTGTTGTGGAGCAGTACGGTACCCTGGCCCTTCTCGATCACAGCCCGCAGGTGGCCCTCAAATATGTCCACATAGATGAAGTCCCCATGCCGGCCCCCTGCCTGGAAGGCCAAGGGTGCCTGCTGGCTCCGTGTGGTGAGTATAAACTCCAGGGTTCCTTCATCCTGAGTGCCCCACGCAGGGAAGGCAGCCAGAGAGCGAGGCCCGGAGAAGCCCAGGGCCACATCATCACCAGCAGAAAACTCTTCAGCACAGCCCTCATGCACGTCGGGGGTCAGAGGCCGGAGGAGGCTTCGGCCATTGAGGGTGGCTGCATGGAGGCACCCCCTCAGGGGTCGGCTGGTTCCCCTCAGGTACGACAGGCCAAGACTCCCAGTGCCCCCAACGAAGAGCCCATAGGGGACCTCTAGGGGGGCTTCTGCGACGGCAGAGGAGGCATTTAGAAGCCCATCGACCGACAACGTGGCCCAGCCCTCTGAGACAGTCAGCACTGCAGTGTGGGGGATGGAGTCACTCAGCGGCGTCTCTGCTGGGGTCTGCAGCCTCAGCTCCTCCTGGCCGAGAACAAGTCTGACCTGAGGAGAGACAGGGAATGGGAGATGGAGGGCAGCACTTTGAATCCATCATTCCCCTTCTAAAAGCGTAGTGAGTTCCCCACAGCTGGGGCCCCAGAGCAGAAAACCTAGGACAAGGGCCTCTGGTGCCTTCCTGCCATCTCTTTACTTATCCTCCAGACACTCACCAAAGGGAACTCTGGGTCAGGCCTGGATGGGCTCTGGGGGTCCTGACGTGAATCACATGTGGTCCCGCCCTCAAGGAACTGACATACAGCAAGAGGCTCTCCTAGAATTCCAACCTGTATTTTTAAATTCTTCCCCTCTTTCCTTGAGTGAGAGATGCCAGAAATATTGTCTTGGAATCTGGATTTCAACCCTGGAATAATGGCTAACCGGGAATCCCTTGATCAGTCCCCCTCGACAGGGCAAAGTTTCTTGGGGGCACTGAAGGCAGCCAGGCTCACTATTCAGGGATAGGCTAATTTTTAAATTAGAATTTAAATGTCCTGTGTTCTGAAAAACAGCTCCCTGACCTGGGGTAGAGGGAGATCTTGGGGAGAGGTGAAGGACATTGTTCCGTCTCCATGACATTGACACCAGAAATGGCTCTGGTACAGTGCTCCCACATGGTAGAATAGGAGGTGGCAGAGTATGGGAACTGCAGACCAGAGCACTAAACACTGTAATTTTGGAGTTCTGGTATGGAGCATCTCTGTAGGGGTGCGGCATCGTTGTACCCACAAAACTGAACAGCTATCAGTGCCAGACTGCACCGTGCTGGTGTTCAACAGTGACACCTTATGGCAGTGGGAAGCAATGACAAACAGCAGACGGGTGTGGAAGGAGATGGCTGCCCCAAATTCATTTTTTAAAAAATAGAGATGGGGTCTCATTGCGTAGCTCAGGCCAGTCTTGAAATCCTAGGCTCAAGTGATCTTCCCACCTTGACTTCCCAAAGTGGTGGGATTATAGGTGTGAGCCACTGCACCCAGCCTGCCCCAAATTTGGACTAAGACCCTGGGTTCTTAAACTCTTCATGGTTTCGGGGAAGACTCAAGCAAGAGCCACAAGACTCCTTGCTGACAAAGCTTGTGGTGTCTTGAAGGATGAAATAGGGAAATGAGGAAGCTGAGGCAGTGCTGGTGCTGTTACCGTCATGGACAGACGGTGGTGCTGCAGAGAAATTGGTGCAGTGCCACCAGGATGCACGGAGAAAGTGGGGGCCCAGGAGGGGACCTAGCCCAGGAGGAGGGGACCCTCACATTGAGACTTCAAGGAGAGGCTAGAGTTAGGCAGGTGCAGGGAATGGGTGAGGCGTGCGCCTGGCAGAAGAAGTGTGGGGACCAAAGGCCTGGCAGCAAGCGACTATAAGATGGCCAGAACCTGAAAACAGTTCCGTGCAGTCAGAGCACAAGGGGCCATGAGGGCTTGTGGTGGGTGGGAAGCATGGCTGGAGGAGCCGGCGGGCAGAGCCAGTTCATGAAGGATTTACCATTTCTGGGATGCTGCGCATCTCACAGTGGAGGACTTGAGACCCCCAAGATAAAAGTGACTCACACAAGGTCATACAGCCAGCTGCTCTTCACTCAAAGCTAGAGAAGGAAACCTACCCCGATCCCAGGCGGACGTCACTGACCTGCAGGCGTCCAGAGTAGAGCTGCAGCAGGAGGTGGTCAGCTGGGCCCGCTGCCAGGAGAAGGAGGGCTTCGGGCTGGGACGTGGAGAACTGCAGCTGTAGGTCTATGTCGGTGAGAGCCGTGGCCACGGGCACCTCCAGGTGGTTCTCACCGAAGAAGGAAGCTGTATGAGAGAGGGCGCTGTGGTCAAGGCTCAGACTCTTGCCTGGAGGAGGCCAGGTGCCGCGGAGAGGGACGGGTGGGCTGCAGGGAGGGGTCCATGCCGGCGCACCCTCATGGTTCTCCTATATGGTGTCGCCTCTGAGCACTGCCCAGATCCCAGCATCTTCTTTCTTCATCCCGGCACCAGAAGAAGGCACAGCCTCGCCTTATGTCCAGCCCAGACCTTGACTTTACAGGAGGCCAGAACCAGAAATTCCCAGCAACTCAGGTCTCCTCCTTGGAGGTTCCTGGAGCCAGAGGCTTCTGCCAGCTCTGACTCACCTCCCCTGGGCCCCAGCGGCGTCTCTCTCCCACGTCTGGCTCCCCTACCCGCTCCAAAGGAAAACATCCCTGGCCTAATCACCTGGCTTGGTGGTCACAGCCCCGAGGAATGGTGTTTCTAAAGAACCACCCCCTATCCGGACTGATCCCTGCTCAGATTCCTTCTCCTACATGTCCTTGTGCCTGGGCTCCTGTGCAGTGCTCGCTGTGCCATGCCCTGCCTCCACGGTTGGCTGAGGCCACAGCTGGGATCTGGTGGTGGTGTCAGCGTGGCCCATCTAGTCCCGCTTCTCTCTCGGGCCATTCTTCCAGCTGCCATTGAGGGTGGGGGCGGGAGTTTATTGGCCTGAGTCTGCCAAGGAGCAAAGGCTCTGAGGCCAGATGGAGACCATGTGCAGTGTCAGACCAAAGTGGGCCCAAACTTCCTCCATGACCCCCGCTATTGCTTCCTGCTGGAGAGCTACTCATACTCCCTGATGAGCAGTCAGATCCGGCCCCATTGTTTCCACCGTGGCCAAGGAATCAGGGATGAGAACAGCTGAGTTCCCAACCTCCCCAGGCCACCGCTCAAGCTGAGGCTGAAGACAGGACCTGGAAGGGACTGAGGGGCTACTGGGCAGGCCAAAGAGGGCCTCCCCAGGCAGAATGCCAGGGCTGGGCTTGCCTGGGGTCAGTGATTCCTATGTGGGTCTGGTTCTGTCCCACACTGGGACTCCTCCTCTAGAGTTGCTGCTTCCTCCAGGCAGTCTCCCCAGATTAACCTCCCTGACTTCCAACCTGCTGCCACAACTTCCAGTCCATGCCTTTTGTCGTGATAAGAACCAAATATCTTTGACTTTGCCTGCAGATGTCCAGGGCTGCAGGGCAGACAAACGCAGGTTAAAACTGGTGATTCATCCCTGTTGAGTTTCCCTCAAACCCCCAGAGCGAGCAAAGGCTGACGGCCTTGATAGGGGTGATCTGGCACTGGCCCCACATGTGCTGGTCCCTGGCCAGCCTGAGTCAGCTGCCATCAGCCCCAGGAAGTAGCTTCAGCCATTGGAGAAGTCAGAGACTTGAACGCCCAGAGGGATGTCCAGGAAAGATCCCGTAAGAGCCCCTTGGGCTGAGTTAAATCCCCTCTATTTGTCTCCTCCTACCGGCACTGCTGGCGACACCAGCACCTGGTCTAGGGAGCTAAGGGAATCGAGCAAGCACTGCGGCCCATCTGCCCAGGGGCGGCCCAGCAGGCTCAGCAGGCCCCGCACAGGTTAGTGTCAGCAAGGGACAGACCAGGGAACTGCAGGTGGTGGCCACCTACAGGGGTGCCTTATCTGCAAAGACATTGATTCCTAAGAGCAAAACACAGCAAAGTGAGGGAGGCTGTTGCACAAGAGGTGGGGGCACATGGCCCCTGCAGGATGGAGCCACCCCTGGCACCAGCTGGAGTGGCTCACAGCAGCTGCCAGCAGCCCGCTGTTGAATTTTCAGGAATTTTGAGAGTCAGGTGGTACTGCCCACAGTGAGAATATTTATGTCAGGAAAAGAGGCAAATACTGCAAATCAGGGATCCCCCTCCCCCAAAAAGCCCATTGCTAAACATTTACCTGCCCAGCGCCCATGGGGAAGGGGGCACATGGCCCTGCCCCTACCCACCCTTGAACTAAAGGTGTATGTACACCCACCAGGACATGGTCAATGTCAGGACTCTGGGCCAGACAGGAACTGAAGTAACTGGTTGGCCCTAACCACTGAACCACCTGCCCGCAACCCCCTCCCAGCCGGAGAGAGTAGAGCCTGTTTGGCCAGAGTGGGAGGGTGGCAGGAAGCAGAGGTACTCTCCAGAGCTGGGGTCTGAATGGGTCCATTGAGGGGCTGGGCCCTGCTGCTTCCTGTGGGGCTCAGCGGGAGGGACTCACACAGGCTGCCTTGTGCTGCTAGAGTGCATAGCCAGGCATCCCCCCACCCCAACAGGGGCCTCTGAGGCCTTGCTGGCCAGAGCTTTGGAAACTCTGACAGTGCTACTCCCCCCACCTCCTGGTCTCCTTTTTCTGCCCCTCTTACTGTCTCTGAGGGACTGCAGTTGCAAGAACCCAGAATCCCTTGGAGGCGGTGGGGGGCAGTTGAAGAGGGGCTTCATATAGAGAGGGTGTGCGGGATGAAGATGTGATAAGTTAGGAGTCAATCCAGAGGACTTCCCGGAGGAGATGACAGTGGTATAGCATCACAGAGAGGGAGGAATAGGCAGTCTCAGAGGACAGCAGCAAGGCCAAGTGAGAGACTAGCAGGGGTACACAGATCCCCCTTGGGTGGGGCGAGGAGGGTCTCTGCTGCCTCACCTCCGAGAGCATCTGGCTAACTTGAAGGCAGACAAGTAGAGGGAAGAGTAGAATGGGTCAAGCCAGGCTCAGCCGCCTGACTGGGGCGGGGGATGGAGAAGGTTGTGAGGAGACTTTAGCACAGGCTGGATCAGACTTGCCCTTGACTCCTGGGTCAGGAGGACCCACGATACATCAAAACACCTGTCCAGACCTGCGGCTGCTCCGTGGGCTGCCCTCTGGGCCAGGAGAAGGGGCCCATTTCAAGCCTCAGTGTCGCCATTCTGTAAAATGGGCACTCCCTCCCACCCCTTTCCCATCCTGACTGTGGGGATTCGTCCTGGGGGTTCCTCCCTGGTCTGGGATCCCTCCCTGGTCTGGGAGTTTGCTGTCCACATGGATGTGCAGAGCGTTAATGGCGTGGGCTGCCTGGAGGTGCCAAGCCTTGGGCATGGGAGGAGCAGGATGCCCCACAGGTCTGGGGCCCGTGGGAGGGGCAGGAAGAGCACCTCGTGTATGGGCTTCTCTCTCTCGAAGGTGTGTTGGTGAGCGTCCAGGGTCTGTATTAATAGATGTGTATTTGTGTGTATGCGCAAGTGTGTGGGTGGCTGCTGGGGCTGTGCTTTGGGTTTGCGTAAGGCTGTGTGTTTGTGTGTGCGTGCGTGTGTGTGGGCCGGGAGCTGCCAGGACAAGAGCAACGATTGTGCCTGGGCCTGTCCGCCCTTCAGTGCCCGCCTGCCATGACTTGGCTGGGCCTGGCTCCATGAAAGGGGCCGTGTGTTCTCGGAGGGTTCCCACCCCTCCTGCTCGGCACCCATAGAGAGGTTTGCTAAAGGTGGGTACGTCCTCACGGCTTCCCACCCTTCCTCCCCATGAACAGGGCACTGCTGTCTGGGCCTGAGGGTGGGGTGGCTCCATCCTTCTTCCTGAGACCTAGGCCTGGGGGCACAGAAAAAGCCTGTGTCCTCCCCTGCCAAGTCCCTTCTCAGTGGGTAGAGAAAGCCTAGGTCGAGGTCCCCCAGCAAGCCCCCTCTTGTGGGGCATGAGCTGCGTTGGCATCTCCTGGCTCCCTGGAGGCACTGCTAGGAGGAGTGTGGATGGGCCCATGAGGCCCACTTCCACCCCGACGCCCAGCCCTCTGTCTGACACCAGGCTCTGGGGACAAGCGGTCACTGTGAGGGGAGCATCTCTGCCCATCAGCCCCCAAGCCTGGCCAGGGCCCCACCTTCCCCAGCCAGGCCAGGGCCGGGTCTCAGGCACAGATGCCTCTTCCAGTCTGAGGGCTGTCGTGGACCCTGTTCCTTCTGAGTCCTTAGAAGCTCCAGGGCTGGGAGAGGCTGCCTCTGTCCCTGTCTGTACCCCATCTCTCCTTCACCTCTGGCCATCCCTGCCAGCGGGCTCTGCCTCTGCTCCCCCTGCTCTCCCCCTACCTCTGTCTTTGGCTCCCTCCTCCCTCTGCCCCATCCTGGCTGTCCCTAGGCACATCACCCAGGACAGTCTGGAGGGCCCAGCCCCACCCTCCTTTGGTGCCAAGTCCCACAGTGTCAGCGTTCTCTGCAGTCCAAGCATGCAGTAGGGCACTCAGCTTCCACTTTCCAGACAGACAAACTGAGGCTCTAGAGGAGAAGCGATTTGACGAAGAGAAGCAGAAAGAGATCCGGCAGGTCCCAGTACCGATATGAGCCCCACCCACCCAGGCACCCCCACTGCACCCCACTCTCTGGCAATGGATCTCTGCGTGCCCCACTCCCGCCACATTCCCAGTTGCCTGGGGCGGCCCCACAGCTGGCCTACGTCATGGCAGCAGCAGCATTCCCGGGTGTCTGCTGCCGCCTGACTTTATAAGGGAGAAAGTCTGGGAGTCTGGAGCTGCCGGGCAGGGTGGCCGGTAGAGAGTGCCGGTGCCCATAGTTGGGGGGTGGGGGCAGGAAACCTGGATATCTCTAGGTTGGGGAGGGACACCCAGTGCCACAGAGACAGAACAGGAGGTGAGAGGTGGAATGAATAAGGGAGACTCATTCATTCATTCATTCATTCATTCATTCATTCATTCATTCATTCACTCCATCACAAATATAGCATGATGGGAATGGAAACAGACCGCTAACATGGGAGAAAGTTATTAAAACTGAGAAGCAGAAATAAAAATGCCCTCCTCCGTAAAGACTGAATCCAGATCCAGACCAAGGCCCGAGGAAGGTGATGGAGGAGGAAAACTACAGGGAGACGGAGAAGGTGGGATGTGGGCAGCAAGCCTGCTGCTGTGCGCAGCAGTGAGGAGGGGAAGCCCAGCCCGCCCGCTGGGGAGGGAGGGGCCCTGCTCCAAGGCAAAGCCCGACTTCTCCAGCATAGCCCCTTGGGGTTTGGCACCAGGGGCAGAGATCCTGGCTCCAGGTCTGGGCAGGCAGGGGCGAGGGAGTCTGAGGGGGCTGTGGGGTGGGGTGCTCCGGGAGGGCCGAGGCCGGGTTGAAGAGCTCTGTCTACCCTCATGGGTGTGTGTGTGTCGGGGTGATGGCAAGGGCATGGCCCACCTGGGGGCTGGATGCCGGCTACATGAGTATGGATGGGCCAGGTGCCCTTCCCCAGCGGCGGACCCCCCCAAGGTCACCCGGTCCTCTAGACCTCAGGTCAGTTCCCCTCCAAGGGACTCCCAGTTTTTCTTCTGCCAGCAATCTACTTCCAAGCCAGCAGGCAGGGTGTGGGTGAGTGCATGTGCGGGAGTGTTGGTCAGTGTCACGTGTGCACACGTGAGTGGAGGCAAGGCGGGCGAGGAGGAGGTGCGCCGGGTCCAAGGCTGGCCCCGCTGTGGGCTCTGGATCCCCTCCCCAGCACATCTGCCTCCCTGGGCACCCCAGGCAAGGGAGAAGCTGTCTGGTGTGCCTACTCAGGCACCAGCCCCTCCCAAACCTCCTCCCGGCAGACCCCCCAAGGCTCAGCCATCCACCCTGAGCTATCACCTTCCCCCAGCCCTGTTACTCTGAGGCTAACCAGAGGGAAGTTTACAGGGGAGACTTAAGGTCAGACTAAGGGGACAACATAACCTGCCAGTGATGACACTGGGGTCACCAGGGCCCAGGCTAGATGGCTCATCACTGGCCAGGGTGGGCTGCCTGGAGACGCTCACACACCTGCAGACCCCACAGGCTCACTGCCCTCCAGCCACTCTTCCCAGCTGCTCCCAGACTGGGATTCCACCACCCAGGGCCACGCGGACTGCCGGCTCCTCTCCTGTCCCGTGAGCTACTGCAGTGCGGACAACAATGGATTCGTTCCAAATCCCACGGAGCTCACAACAGGAGACACTGCTTGTTCCTAGTGAGGTGCTGGAGTGCCAGGCCCCTGCTCGGGTGGCTGCTTCCATGTCTGAAGCTGCAGACACCTCCACCGGAGTCAGGGCAGCGCCATCCCTCTGTGCCTCAAGAACCCTTGAGCCAAGAGATGCAGGCTCAGGGCAGTTGACCTTCTGTTTGGTTGCCTTTCCGGTCCCTTGCAAGGCCAAGGAGGCCAGGGAGGAACAGTTTCCTCATCTATTGGCTGGACCCTGACCCTGGTCACTGGCCTCAGCTACTGTCCTCTAATCAAGCGCTTTGAGGCACCCACGTAGAGGGGCTTACACTGGGGACCGTTTCCACTTGAGGAAGCCCATCTGGAAGATGAGAGGAAGCAGGCAGGGGGGGTGGGAGAAGCCGAGCTTGGTCCACAGAGGCTGAGAGGGGCCGTGCCCTGGGCTCCCAGCCACAGGATCCAACCCTGGGGCCTTGTGGAGCGGGAGGAAGCAGGAGGGGAAATGAGAGGTTTCGAGGGAAGGAGCCGTCCAGAGTCCACCCAGGCTGGAGGGCTGGGCTGGGGGGGCAGGAAGCAGAACCTCAATAGTGTCTTTGTGGAAGCCCTGCTGCTCCCCAGGCCTCGGGCGAAGAGGGTGGGGTGCTGTGGTGGGGAGCAGTTCCAAGAGGCTTTTCCCTGCCTTATAATTTTCCTCCTAGTACGGGGAGGTGGGTGGATTTCCAGGCCCCTTCCAAACCCTCCTTTACCCCATTTTCCTGGCCTAGGGGATGTGGGACCCTCACCTCAGTGGACCCAGGCTGGGGTCGGGTTTCTGGCAGGGAAGAGAAGAATGAAGGACCCTCACTTGGCACTGCCCAGCCCCCGTGCTAGCAGGGCTAGGAGGCAGCTCCCATTTTACAGGTGAGGAAACTAAGGCTCAGAGAGGGCAGTCCCCGTGCTAGCCCACGGAGCAGAGGATCCTGCGGGTGTGGATCCTGAGCTGGGGGCTGTGGGTGTCAGCGGGGCACGGGCACAGTGTGTGCACCCAGAGCCTTGGTGGGGTTTGCTTGCTGCCTGCGGATCAGAGGTGGGGCATCTGCCAATGGCTCCAGCGGGAGGAGGGTGTGAGAGCTGGACCCCAGCCGGGGGAAGACACACTCTTTCCCTTCTTGTCCCCTGGGGCTCTTCAGTCAGGGCCGGGTGGAGGGGGGAGCAAGGAGGGGGGGAAGCATCTGCTCTCCTT
>PVKP010022429.1:0-37698 GCA_004027715.1 Plecturocebus donacophilus | reverse complement strand
GGCTTTGGGGTACATGTGAAGAACATGCAGGATTGTTGCATAGGTACATACATGGCAATGTGGTTTGCTGCCTTCCTCCCCATCACCTATATCTGGCATTTCTCCCCATTTTATCCCTCCCCAACTCCCTAACCCCCACTGTCCCTCTCCTAGATCCCCCCACAGACCCCAGAGTGTAATGCTGCCCTCCCTGTGTCCATGTGTTCTCATTGTTCAACACCTGCCTATGAGTGAGAACTTGCAGTGTTTGATTTTCTGTTCTTGTGTCAGTTTGCTGAGAATGATGGTCTCCAGGTTCAACCATGTCGATTACAAAGGACATATACTCATAATTTTTTATGGCTGCATAGTATTCCATGGTGTATATGTGCCACATTTTCCCTGTCCAGTCTATCATCGATGGGCATTTGGGTTGCCTCCAAGTCTTTGCTATTGTAAACAGTGCTGCAATGAACATTTGTGTGCATGTGTCCTTATAATAGAATGATTTATAATCCTTTGGCTATATACCAAGTAATGGGATTGCTGGGTCAATAATGATAACATCACAAACATATTGAGACTTTTTCAATTATCTTACAGTATTTTTCAGCAACTTTCATAATTGTTGACTTCTTCTTTGGCAACCTCTGTTCTTTTTCTATGGCAATGTAATTTTAAGTTTCTCTCTACCAATTTGAGCTCTCATCCCCGTATCCTTTTGCTGACCTCACCTATAGTATCCAGCCTTTTAATGCTCAGTTTCCTAAAGATTTGGTCCAAGTCCCTAAAATCTTTTTAGCATATTTTCTGTTTTAAAGTAGTTTTCAGCCTTGGGCATGTTTTTGATGACCCCCAAATTTACAGTTTTATCCCAGATGTCACCTAGGAACTTTAATGCTGCAGGATGCCCGCGAGATGACTCATGGTTAGCATACATAAAACAGATATCAAGATATCCTGGAGTCCTTCTTCATTGTTCCCTCTCCTCCTCAATTACATCACCCTCCATTTTCTAAATCCATTTGCTAAAGCTAGAAACCACAGTCACCCCAGATATCTCTGCTTTACTTGTGCACCTCATTCAATCTTATAACAAATTCTCTCGTTTTAATTCCCAAATATCTCCCTAAATTTTTAGCTTCTTTCCTATAGTCATCTTTGCTATAGCCTGAATGCATGTGTCTCCCCTACATTCATATGTTAAAATCTTCACCTGCAAGGTGATGGTATTAGAAAGTGTGGTCTGTGGAAGGTGACTGGGTGATGAGAACAGAGCCCTCATGAATGGATTACAGCCTTTATAATAGGACTCAGAAAGCTGCCTTTCCTTTTCCTTTTCTGCTGTGTGAGACCATAGGGAGAAGACACCCTCTAAGAAGGTGAATCTGCCAGCACCTTGATGTTAAACTTGCCAGCCTCCAGAATTGTGAGAAATGTATTTCTCTTGTTTCTAAGCTACCAAGTTGATGGCATTTTGTTACACCAGCCTGAATGTCTAAGACAATCTTCAATACTGTCACTCTAGTCTAAGCAACAGTTACTTCTCATCTGGGTGACTGCGATAGTTTTCTAATTCTTTCCCATTCTTTATTTTGTTTTCCAACATTGCAACCAAAGTGTTTGCTGAAAATGTAAAATTTGTTATATTTATTCTCTGCCTATGACCTTTCATTGACTTTTTTCTGATTCCAGTACACAAGAGAAACTAATATACCTTGAACACTAGTGTGGCAGGCAAAGTAAAAACTACCAAAGATGTCCATGTCTTAATCCCTGTAACTTGGGAATGGATTACTTTAACATGGAAGAAAGAAGTGATTAACTTAAAGACCTTTAGATGGGGAGATTATACTGAATTATCCAGGCAGGCCGAATATAATCACAAGGAAACAGACAGAGAAGTAGATATGAAAATGAAAGTAGAGAAATAGAATGTGTAGTATGGTCATTGCTAGCTTTAAAGATGGAGAGATGCCACCATGAGATGAGGGATGGGGTTTACCTCTGTAAAGAAGGGACAGATCCAGCCGGCAGAAAATCAGTAAGGACATAATTGAGCTTGAGAGCACCAATAGTCAACTAGATATGATTGACACATACAGACTACTTCATCCAATAGCAGCACAATACATGTTTTCTTCTGAAGCTCATATAAAACATCAACCAAGATAGATTATGTTCAGGGCCATAAACCACATCTTAACAAATTTAAAAGTATAGAAATAATACAATGTCTGCTCTCAGACCACAGTGAAATTAAACTAGAATTCAGTTACAGAAAGATAGCAAGAAAATTCCCAAATACTTAAAACTCAACAACACACTTTTAAATAACACATAGATTAAAGAAAAAATTTCTGGATAAATTAAAAGATATTTTACACTAAATTAAATTGAAAATGCAGCTCGTCAGTATTTATGGGATGCCTGAGAGCAATGCTTGGAGTGAAATTTATTGCATCAAATGTGTAAGTAAGGAAAAAGGAAAAATCTAAAATTAATAACCTAAGCTTCTACTTTAGAAAACTAGAGAAGAAAGAACAAATTAAATCCAAATTAATCATAAGAAAATAAATAATAAAAATTAGACCACAACTCAATGTAATTAAAAACAGAAAATTAAAAAGAAAACTCCAACATCTGGTTCTTTGAAAAGATGAATAAAATTAACAAGCCTCTTGCCAGTCTTACTGAGATGAAAAACAGAGAAGACAGGTTACTAATATCAGAAAAGAAAGAGGAGATGTCCCGGCAGACACCATGGAACCTAAACAGGCAGTAAAGAAAGGTAATGACCGACTCTTTGCCCACAATTGGGTAATCTAGGTATTATGGACTAATTATTTGAAAGATACAATCTGCCAAATGTGCACAAGAATTAAAAGACAATGAATAAATAATTAATAACCTTCCAAAACACTGCCAAGCAAGGATGGTTTCAGTGGTAAATTTTACAGTTAGGAGAAATTAAGTCCACAGTCTCTTCCAGAAATCCAATAGTCGTTTATGGTAAAACTCTTAGCAAACTAGGAAAGAGGGGATCTTCCTCAATTTGATAAAGAACATCTTTGGAAAACCTACAGTTAATATCATACTTAAGGTGAAAACCCAGAGCTTCCCCATGAAGATCAGGTAAAAGGCGAAGATGTCTGCTCTAACTAGTGCTTCTTAACATCATACTGGAAGTCCTAGCTAATTCAATAAGACAATGAAAATGAAATAAAAAATACATAGATTGGGAAGGAAGAAACAAAATTGCCTTTGTTCACAGATTATATGATTGTCTATATAGAAAGTATAAGTGAATTGACCAAAAAAAAAAAAACCCTCCTAGAATTAATTGGTTATAGCAAGGTTATAGGATACAAGGTTAACCTACAAAAGTTAATCACTTTCCTACATACCAGCACTGAACAGTGAAATTTAAAAATAAAAACCCATTACCATTCATATTAGAACACCTCGAAATAAAAATGGAGGTATAAACCTAACCAAATATGTGCAACATCTGGATGAGAAAAACTACAAAACTGATTTTAAAAATCAAAGGACTAAATAAATGGGAGATATTACATGTTCATAGATAGGAAGACTCAATATAGTAAGATGTCAGCTTCTTCTAACTTCATCTATATAACAACACAGTCTCAATCAAAATCCCAGCAAGCTTTGTCATGGATATTAACAAACTGATTCTGAATTTTGTATACAGAGGCAAAAGACCCAGAACAATTTTTGAGAGCTCCAAGTTAAACTGTGCTTCCAGTACCAGAGGCGGGTACCCATTATGCTCTAACCCTACCCTTATCCCGCCCAACTAGGGTCATTCACTTGAAAAGGGCAGTCATGGATGTTTACAGTACATCTTTTAGAGACTCCTTAGGGCCTGGCAGATGGTTAAATGCCTCAATGCCCCACCGATGACCAGGAAGCTTGTTTAAACTGACAGAAGCCCTTGTGGCTATCTATCTAGTTTATGCCTGCCTGACCATTAGATAGTTTAACTCCTATCTAGTTTATGCCTGCCTGACCATTGCTCTGGCACATAGAGCCTGAGCTTGTATTTCCTTCATTGTCCTGGGGAAAACCCGAACTAGGGTAGCTCCTCGTTCTTTAGATGAAAGGCACAAAATCAGTGTACCACCACAGTGGAAAATAAATTCACAGTTTTACTTAAAGATCCTGGGCAGAGAGGGTGAAATAAATCTGGAGGGCAGTACTCTGTCCCTGGGTCACTTGAGGTAGGAATGAAGAGTCAAGCAGAAAAAGAAAGAGCTATAATGTTTTGGTTTTGTTTTGTTTTGTTTTTGATTTTTTTTTTTTTTTTTTTTGAGAGTCTCCCTCTGTCACCCAGGCTGGAGTGCAATGGCATGATCTTGGCTCACTGCAACCTCCGGCTCCTGGGTTCAAGCAATTCTCCTGCCTCAGCTTCCTAGTAGCTGGGATTACAGGCATGAGCCACTGCACCCGGCCAAGAGCTATAACTTTTTAATTTTTGTAGAGATGGTATCTCATTATGTTGCCCAGGCTGTTCTTGAACTCCTTGACTCAATCAATATTCCCACCTTGGCCTCCCAAAATGCTAGGATTACAGAAATAAGCCACTGCACCAGCCCTAAGTTTTGATTTGATATATAATTTTTCTTGCCCCTTACCCCTGATTAAATATTGAAAACATAGGGCTGGATGAGATCATTTTAAGAAAAACATGCTCTTCTCTCTGACTCTCTCTCTCTCTTTCTCTTTTTATAACACCTTTTTAGTTAATTAGCAATCTAGAGACTGTTGAAGATAAAATTAGTGAATTGGAAGAGCTATATAGGAAATTAAGTATAATTTACTGCAGAGAGATAAATGGATTTGAATGATAAAATAAAATGTTAAGAGATATGGAGGAATAAATAATCTACAAACACTCATTCAAAATAGAGTTTAAGAAATTAACTACACAGAGGGCAACATGAAAAGTGAAAATGGCTTAAAATTCTGTAGAAGAGCTCAGATTCTCATGTTGAAATGTGAGGAGGAAAACCAAACATTTTTTGAAAAGAATGATGAAGAAAAATGTTCTCAAGGGACTTCCAGAAATCCATTAAGAAAAATAAGTTAAAGAACATATAGAAAATGGTCTGGGAATATTGGGATCATAAACTGAGGATTCAAATAATCAAAAAGCAATATTCTGAGAAATAAGGGGTAATGGAATATTGAGTATTAATACGAAATGTACACAACAGGATGCCACTGGGAATCCAAGATTAGAGGGCTGATCTTATAGTCTTGGGCTTTTGGAAGAAACCAATTTATTCAGGAAGTGTAAGTCATGATCAAAGTCTTTCAAAGGAAACAAAGCAATTATAAAAGGTATTTCTTCGTATCAACTTGATAAAACAAGACATTTTGACATCTCTTCTTAGCTTGCAACAAGGAGGCCTTTATCCGTGAGCTATCCTCATTATCTTTGCAGGTGTACAAGGCAGATGACAGAATTCTTTTAAGGCTTATTTTGAGATGGAGGTAGGAGCCATCAAGAACCAGTTGTGCAGTTGCTTAACTGCTCTCCTATGACTTGTGAAATGGTTTCATGGATGTGAGGCAATGAGCCTTTGATTGATATTCCTTCAATTGAATGTCACCTTCAAGTTCATCTCTTCATCATCACACTTTAGTTTGGGCAGAAAAATCCTCATTCACTTCAAATGGATTACATAACTTAAGATTAAGGTAGTAAACAACAGTATAGAGTTTTAAAATCTAGGCTATAATTACTGAACATATAAATTTAGTGCTTTTGTTGTATTACTATTTTTGGCTCTGGCTTAGCTAGTAACCCATGTGAGTATGCTGTCAAAGTAACTCCTTTCAGAAATTGAGCACCATGGTGAAGGGAGTTCAGTATCAGCATTTAGTTTATGTCCTGTCTGACTCTACTTCTGCCATGTTGTTTTTTATTGTTTATGAAGCCAAACAAAGCAATTACCTTAATAAGATTTTCTTGGTTCATTTTAAAGATCCATAGTGTATGCTGATGAGAAAATTTGCAATTAAGAAAAACAGCTGGACTTCTTCCAACATAATTCAAATGAAATAAACAATTTCACAATTCCAAAATCTTGCTTTTATCATATTATGATCTATTTTAATTGCATTTTCTTTTCTAAAATGCTTAAATACTAATTATCTTAAATTATAATAACTTTACAAATGCTTTTAAACTGTGAATGAAAAATAATTTAATTCATTTAAACTTTTTTTTACCAGTCAGGATGATCCAGAGAAACAGAACCAATATATAGATATAGATATTATATTTATATACATATCATATAGATATAGGTACTATCTAGATATACATGTAGATATAGAGATATAGAAACAGAGATTTAATATAAGGGATTGGCTGACATGGTTAAGGAGACTGAACAGTTTTATAATCTTCCATCTGCAAGCTGGATGACCAGAAAAGTTGGGCCTGAGAACCAGGGGAAACAATGGTGTAGTCCCCATCTGAGTCTAAAGCCCTGAGAACCAGTAGCATTGGTGTCCAGGGGCAGGAGAAGATGAAGTCCCAGCTCAACCACAGAGAGTAAGTTTGCCTTTCCACTGCCTTTTTGTATTATTTGAGCCTCCATGAGATTGGATGATGCCTGCCCACACTGGTGAAGAGGGATCGTCTTTACTCAGTCTAACAATTCAAATGCTATTCTCTTCCAGAAACACCCTCACAGACACACTTACAACTAATGTTTTCTCAGCTATCTGTGCACCCCTTAACTCAGTGAAGTTGGCATAAAATTAATCATCACACTCTCCTTCCTTCCTTTAGATAAATTAGTGCCTAGTATCATGTAATGTTTTTCTTCCATTTTGCTTTTGTGCTTGAGCTATAAATTTTTATACAAGGGCACAATATTATTCACTCTATTATATGAATGGAAGTTAAAATGAAAGTACAAATTCTCACTGGCTTTACTCATGGTTGTCCTCATCACATATTTATCAGTAGAATCCTAATTTGTATACTTGTTAAATGATCTCTGCCATCACCATTACGCTGGCCTCTTTTACACCTGAAATGACTGAAAATCTTGACACAATAATTTTTCTTTTCATATCTGGGGCATTATTAGGCTAACTCTCTGCTCTAATAAAATTATCATACTATACCATGCATGCAAAAATTGTCTTAATGTAGAAAATTACTATAGAACCCTTCATGTCTTTGCTATTGGCCTTTGTTATAGGAATTTGTGAATCTGTACACATAATTTCTTGGGATTGGGACATGGAAGCCTTGACATATTAGACTCAGTAAAAGGTGTTTAAGTTTATCTCTTTAGAGTATGAGTGAAAAAAGTGTTGCTACCTGGAATTTTGCAATGACTATTGCCTGTTATGCAGAATTGTTTAAGAGTCTCTTCTCACTTTCTCATGAGGTTTTGGTGTTGAAGTTTCAATGAATACTAACTGTATAATAAAGAAGATAATAAACATCAGTAATTCTTGCTTTCCACTATGAAACTTTTCTTGCTATCTTTATTGCAGACATTTATTTTCCTCTTCTGAACTTGTATTGCATGTTTTTCTTACTTTATGTAAACTTTCATGCTCTCTAGTTTCTTAGGATTATTTGCAAATATTTCATTATTCTTCCCCCACAAGGTTTTAAAGTGTTGTGCTACCGATATATTTATGTTAGTATCACATTGAAGACCAGATCAATCATAAAATGTATTTATTTGGGGAATACATATCTAAAGATATTTAAGAAAGCACAAAGCACATTGATAATTGTATGTGATTATATTATCTACCTAATCACCTGCATTATAGTTCACCAGATATCTTTGTATTTCTATTTAATAGCTTCCATATCAGGTAAGTTATGTAGTCATGTATGTCCTATTTATAAAATCTCTTCTAAATCTTTTTCTCTTCTTTATTACCTTTTTCACTGTCTAATATCAAATGCTAATAACTACTTTTTCAGGTCCCCAAAATAACCTAGCAAATGATCTTCCAGAGTTTTCTCTCAATTAATATATTTTCTTTCCTGAATTAAGTTGGTAAAATATTAACCCTGTCATTGATTCTAATGTTAGACAAACAATAAATCATTAGAATATTGCAAAATGCCCTTGACCATCTGACTGCAACCTCCCCTTCTAACTTCATCTCTCAAAATTCCATACTCTATATTTAGGCACACCAAATGATAAGCACAATTCTAGTAGCATAAATAATTTTCATACTACAATGACTGCATTTGATGTTGCCGTTTATTGGAATGCCTTTGCTGAACTGCTGCACCACGTGTATTTGCTTCCATCTGGAAGACCCTCATCAGCTATCCTTCTTTTCAATGGATTTGTCACCTCACCCACCCTAATAACACAAATAGATTAAGCCATTGCTCAAATATTAAATCAATCTCTCTACAAAAGCTTCTTGTGAATCACCTATGGTTATATCTCTATTCTCTATTCCCTTACCCAAATTATGTACTTATAAATTTTTTTCAAATTGTCTTCCTCATGAATCTATGAGCTCTAAGAGAGTAGAGACTTTATCACTTCCTTATTCCCATGTATTAGAATAGTGCTTACCACATATCATCCACTCGATATTATTTCTTTTCCTTAAAATTATGCATAGTGCTATACCATGTAGACTTTAACAACCTGAATATTTAATGTATTGGCAAATATCCTATAAAGTTACATTTTAGATTGATTATTAGAATATGATAGTGTATTAGTTTTCATTATCATTTGTTATTGTGTTTAAATATTGTTGCATCATAAATATGTTTTCTCAGTAGCAAAAATTGAGTTTTCTATTAATTTTAATATCATTGTTATGTGTTCTGAAATGATATATCATGTTATTTATATATCTCTAATGATCATTTTTAATTCTGTATTTGGTACTCATTGTTCATCTATTTCTCTCATAATCACATCAAATATTAAAAGCATATTATTTTCAATAAAATGTACATTTTCTATTTTGAAAGAAAAAATAATGGATATCCTCTAATATTAATGAACCACATTAGAATCTGAATGAAAAATAACTTAATAATGCTATTGGGGAAGCTACAATTGCTATACTAGGCTTTATTATAATTTCTTTCTGAGTATTGTTTGAGAAGAATCTTCTACATGTTTAATATTTAAAAATCAAATCAATGTTTAGCATGTTACTATGTCAGAAACCTACTGAATACTGATGAATATATATGTTGCTTTAAATATAGTAAATTTGTACATTTTAGAGTTGTTATCTGAAACTTCCAGCCACGTATCTGAGATCACAGGGCTTCAGAAGGAAATCTAACCTGTGGATGGGGGTGGGGTGTCTTTTGCTCTCTCTTTATATATTATATATTAAATATATGCCTGTATATTATATTTGTATATGCACTTTCAAATAAGATTAACTCATGTTCTCGAATCTGGAGAGCTTCTACTTATCTGCTTCCAGGATTCTGAGCACATGGGGAGGAAATCTTTTTGATTTCTTAATCATAAATAAACCTTATATCATTTTCTTTCAAGCATACTGTGTAGTGTGCCAGCATTTCCTCCTTGTCAAGCATGTCAAGTGTGGGACCTTATCTTACAATTGATATATATTTTAAATTGCCTGACTTGCTTGTAGATATGGACTGAGACATACATTCTATAAGATACAAAATTTACAGTGAAACAACACTGTAAAAACTAGCTTTATTGCCTTTCCCTGCAATTACATATTCATTCTTTGTGACTATTGAGATTTAACTGTATTTGAACTTTCTTCATAATAAATGTTTTCAGTGAGATCAAGCAGCAAGATCCATTATACTTCTCTGTAGACTCAATATTAATATATTTATACACAGAATATTCAAGTTTTACATTAAAAGATGTCTGTTTTTATTTTCTTTTAAATCCATGCTGTTTGTGTATCAGCAGCACACAGACTGCAAGGATTTAACAAATATAAATAAATCAAACAACAAAAATTAGTGCTAAACATTTGTGGTTACAAAATTATTTTATGAAATAGCAGGTGTGTCTATGTGAAATGTAGTAAAATTTTTCAAAAGTAAAACTAAATCATAGAAAGTATAATTAATATTTAGCAATTATATTTGTCTTTATCCAATGTCCAAAATATGTTTTTTTATTTTTACTTCATTAAAGTAAATAAAAGAATTTATCTATGACAGGTATAGATACGTTTTAAAATTTACTAGAACTAATCAATAAAATTCTATGTTTATAATTACTTTCTCTAAGATTTTAAATGTTAGAAAGATTAATACTGTCTGTGTGATCATATACATAACATAAATCAAATAATTTTTAAAATAAGTTTTTCATTTTTTTCTGTAAAATTTTTATTTTTATCTCCCCTTTAGTATTACATGTTTATGTTATTATTACAACATTCTAAAGGAAAATGTGTTCACAATTTGTGGTCTGTAATCTTTAATCTGAAAGTAGGAAAAACCCTTCTGAAATTTTTTTCTGAATTTTTCTTAATGTGTCTAATGCTTGCATAATTATAAAGGCAGGGACTATTGTGACTATTGTATGCACACATATAAGGGTGTATACTTCAAAGATATGAGAACCCAGGACTCAATAAGATATGTGGTTTTGTTGAAATTCACGAAGGATTTCTCCAAAATGTTCATGGTAGTCTATAAATAATGGTGAAAGTAAAGATTGCCTTATTTTCTAGTAGTGAAGCTCAGCAGTTCATTTTATCCTAACATGCCATCATTTGTTTAAGATTTACACAAAATATCTGAGCTTTCGTTTAAACATTTGTTGACATAGATCTCTAATCCTTAGGTTTTGTGTTAACACTTCAACATTTGTACTGAAAACACCAAAATTCAATGTAAATGTTGTAATAAACCAACCATTATAGTTTGGCAACCATGAAAGCAAAAATCATGGGCCCCTACTTTGCAGTGTTTTTAATTACACTTGGAAGAGGCAACTACTTATAATTATTTATGAATATTATCTTTATGTGTTTTTCCAAACCTTAATAATATTTTAAAAACTCTCTAGTTTGTATAGTTTGATGAATAAATTAATTTACATTGTTTGCTTCTTTACCATAAAATAAGAAAAGTAACCTATTCATCATTCTACTTCTCCTAACTTCTTCCCTTATCTGATTAGGAGTATTTTGTTTGTTTGTTTTTCTTCCTTTTTTAATTGTACTTTAGGTTCTGGGGTACATGTGCAGATGATCATCCAGGATTGTTGCATAGGTACATACATGGCATGGTGGTTTGTGGCCTCCATCCGCCTATCACCTATACCTAGCACTTCTCCCCATGCTATCCCTCCCAACCCTCTCCACCCCCTACTGTCCCTCCCCTAGCTCTCCCCACAAAGACCCCAGTGTGTGATGCTCCCTTCCCTGTGTCCACATGTTCTCATCGTTCAACAACCGCCTATGAGTGAGAACATGTGATGCTTGGTTTTCTGCTCTTGTGTCAGTTTGTGGAGAATGATGGTTTCCAGATTCATCCATGTCCCTACGAAGGACACAAACTCATCCTTTTTTATGGCTGCATTGTATTTCATGGAGCATATGTGCCACATTTTCCTTGTCCAATCTATCACTGATGGGCATTTGGGTTGGTTCAAGGTCTTTGCTATTGTGAACAGTGCTGCAATAAACATACATGTACATGTGTCTTTATAATAGAATGATTTGTTTATTTTTATTTTTATTTGTTTTTTTTAAGACAGGGTTTCACCATGTTGGTCAGGCTGGTCCTGAACTCCCAGCCTCAGGTGATCCACCTGCCTTGGCCTCCAAAGTGCTTGGATTACAGGCATGAGCAACCACGCCCAGCCCTATGATAGAATGATTTATAATCCTTTGTGTATATACCCAGTAATGGGATTGTTGGGTCAAATGGAATTTCTATTTCTAGATACTTGAGGAATTGCCACACTGTCTTCCACAATGATTGAACTAATTTACACTCCCACCAACAGTGTAAAAGTGTTCCTGTTTCTCCACATCCTCTCCAGTATCTGTTGTATCCAGATTTTTTAATGATTGCTATTCTACCTGGGGTGACATGGTATCTCAATGTCATTTTGATTTGCATTTCTCTAATCAGTGATGATGAGCATTTTGTGATATGTTTGTTGGCTTCATATATGTCTTCTTTGGAAAAATGTCTGGTCATATGCCCCACCCACTTTTGGATGGGTTTGTTTTTTTCTTCTAAATCTTTTTTAGTTCTTTGTAGATTCTGGATATTAGCCCTTTGTCAGATGGGTAGATTGCAAAATTTTTTCTCATTCTGTTGGTTGCCAGTTCGCTCTAATTGTTTCTTTTGCTTTACAGAAGCTCTAGAGTTTAATTAGATCCCATTTGTCTATTTTCGCTTTTGTTGTCAATGCTTTTGGTGTTTTAGTCATGAAGTCCTTGCCTATGCCTATGTCCTGAATGGTTTTGCCTATGTTTTTTGGTAGGGTTTTTATGGTGTTAGGTCTTATGTTTAAATCTTTAATCCATCTGGAGTCAATTTTAGTGTAAGGTGTCAGGAAGGGGTCCAGTTTCTGTTTTCTGCACATGGCTAGCCAATTTTTCCAACACCATTTATTAAACAAGGGATCCTTTCCCTATTGCTTGTTTTTGTCAGGTTTGTCAAAGATCAGTTGGTTGTAGGTGTGTAGTGTTGCTTCAATGGCTCTGTTCTGTTCCGTTGGTCTGTGTCTCTGTTTTGGTATGAGTACCATGCTGTTTTGATTACTGTAGCCTTGTAGTGTAGTTTGAAGTCAAGTAGCCTGATGCCTCCAGCGTTGTTCTTTTTGTTTAGGATTGTCTTGGCTATGCAGGCTCTCTTTTGGTTCCACATAAAGTTTAAAGTGTTTTTTTGCAGTTCTGTGAAGAAGGTCATTGGTAGCTTGATGGGGATAGTGTAGAATCTATAAATTACTTTGGGCAGTAGATTAGGAGTTTTGTTAACATTTTTGACTTTTACCTTGTGATGTTTGTAACTCTAAATAATGCATACTAATCTTTTCTTCTTGTTCCGTTCAATAAATTTGAACAATATTTTTTGACTATACAAAATTAGGACATTACTCTATCCACCCTTCCATTTATCTCTCCTATTGATATAAATTACTTTACATTGCCTTATTCAGGAGGAGCTGGCTTTCTAACCTATGGTCAGTTTGATCGTGTTCTGGAAGTAATTCATGTGTGTGCCAACTAGAATCTACTCCTCCAGTAATCATTCTGTTTTATTGAGTATCATGTATTTAAAATACCTAGAGGAAATTCTGATATCTATGCTGAATACAGGCTAATATTGTTATTACATAGGATATACAAGTTTATCATGTAATCTGGAAAAAGGAAGCAAGTATTATATATAAGAATTACTTTGTATAATTTGCTGCATAATCTAAGTGAGACCAACCACGATTCATTTGTTGCTATATGAAGAATCTTCTGAAAGTCACAATCAAATATATTCTCTATCCTGCTCCCTTTCTATCATTCTTCATGCCTCTTTCTCTCTTCTTGTCCCCATCATTTCCTTTGCTTTACAAATTTTATCATGTGGAATAACTCTTAAAATTTATATTAAATGACTGCACACTTTTGCCCCTGCACTCTGCCCCAGTCTTTGCTCTTGCTGATAGTGAAAACAGAGATTATCTCTGGCTGTATTATTGTATCCTTCATATTGTGAGTTTTTTCCCCTTTCTGGGTCAACTATAATTTCCATTATATTTAAGGAAAGATGGCACTCAAATATTTACTTAATCTTGTATCTTGAACTGCTGGTAAGTTGTTAAGTGTTTTCCCAGTTCATATAAATCTAAAAATCAACAAACGTATCTTACAAATGCTAGCTCTCCTCTACATTAACAATGCATTTATTTAAATATCTCTAGGGCACCTACTATATAATTTTTAAAAATTACATTCATTGAATAGTGAGCAAATTAGATATGGTTCTTCAAGTTCATAAATTATTGCAGGAGGTAAACAATAAATAATTACATATATATCAATATTTAGCTTGCTAAAAAGAATACCATTAGAAACTAATTTAGAGTAAGAGAAATAAAAAAATCTACTAAAAATAACTATTAAACTAAAACTCAAAGCTTACCAGCTTTTTTGTTTTATTTTATATTTCATCATCTCTTTATTGATATTAACTTATGTAAAAATTTTAAGTTCATGATTGTCCCTAGATGCAAAGCATTGCTTTATTTTTTAAAAAATACTTTCATCAAATTATTGAAGCAATTCCTCTAAAGTGTATTCTTTATTAATATTTACAAACTTATATTTACAAATATATGTAAATAGTTCTCTTACTGAATTGGTGTTTGTTTTTTCGACATTTCAGCACCTATTGATTTAGCATTTTTCTAATCAGGAACAGTGTATCTGAATTTGTTGTTCTTTGAAGACTAATGTGAATGACCTTTCTCTGACTCATAAATTAAGAACTATCTGTAAAACTGAATTATGTTTTGAATCTTCCATGACACCTGGTTACCTCAAGTTACTCTTTGATATTGACTGATGATTTCCGTTTAATTTGCATTTTGGGGCTTGTCACTGGCTAATTTTTCCTATTCTGAAGGAAGAGAAAAACAAGTTACAGATTGACAACCTGCTGTTTGAATATTGCAACTACGTTCTGTCCTAGCCTTTTTGGGCTACAATAATAAAAATACCACAGATGGGGTGACTCATAAATGACAGGATTTTATTTCTCATAGTTCCTCATAACAAGGATGCCAGTTCTTGCTCTGAAAAACAGCAAAGATTTAGAAGGAAGAGAGTACAAAGTCCAGGCTCAAGGTGCCAACAGATTTGGTGTGTGGTGAGTGGCCACCTCCTGGTTCATAACTGCCATCTTTTTGCTGTGACTTCACAAAGAGGGTCTCTTTCATAAGGGTTATGATACCATTCATGAGGGCGATGCCCGCATGACCTAATATCTCCTAAAAGCCGCATATCTCAATACCACCATTTTGGAAACAAGGTTTCAATGTATGAATTTTGAGGGGACTTAGTCTGTAGCATATTCTGTACATGTTTTTCTTCCATATGCATTGTGAGATTTCAACTGATCATCTACTTCAGGAAGTTTAAGCCACTTAGGCAAGAAACAGAGGTAAAAGAAAGTCCCATAAGTTACTGAATTTAAAAAAATCCATAACTATTTTCCTTGATCAGTCAACATTTGTCAGAAATTGCAAATATGGTTACTGTGTTTTTGTTACATGTCTTACTCCACTTCAGCCTTGCCTTTATGTTTCATTCCACTTCACAGGTTTAAACAAAAATGCCATGCCAATTAAGTAGCTCCTTTAACTTTCTTGTTTTGCTGTTCCCTGGTAGAGGGATGATCTCCTGGGTTTTTTGCTTCTTACATGACTCTTCCTTCCTCCAGGTCCAAGGTACAAACTACAAACTTTGGTTGTTAAAAGTTTCACAGTTCATAATGCATGATTAGAAATCACTATTATGCTGGCCTAAATTATATACCCTCTAGCAGATACTCTTCCAACTGTATGTTACTTGTTATTTTCTAGCTTCGGAAAGTGGCTGTGTCCCACCTTGTAGCTCGTTTCTTTCTTTGTGCCATTCCATTTTGAGTTATATGATGTGTAGTCAATATAAGGACGACATTAAACCATAATAATCAGAATGAGAGAACGTAGTATGCTTATGTAATTTCGAAAACTAGCACTACATTTATTGCTAATTGAACAAAAGTGTGTTAAAACTAAATATTTTAAATAAAAGTTAAATATGTATAGGGTACCTACTATATGATTTTTAAAAATTATATTTATTGAATAGTGAGCAAATTAGATATGGTCAAGTTCATAATGTATGTGTGTATGTATACAAAACTAATTTTTCCATTATTTCCTAGTGAAAGCTCACCCTAGAAGCAGGGAGAATAAAGAAGGATAACAATGTGTCACACTAGGAGAAACAATTCGAGGAAATATTTGCTACATATTAAATATAGCTTCAAGTTCAAAACAAAACTTAGGAGCTACTTAGTTCAGCTACCAGTTTGAACTGTCTTTCTCCTCTTCCCTGGGAAATAGTCATGCAAATTGTCTTTAAATTCTCCAAGAATTAAAAATGCTCCAGCATTCCAAGCTTTTATTCAACATTTAACCATTACTTATTTTGTGCTTAATACTTTATTGGCAGTGTGTATACTACTGAGGATAAAATAGTGAATAGATGACTGTTGAATATAACACAATGAAGAGATTGTCTATAAATATTGAATAGTCTTTAGCTGATGAGGGAGAAACAGAGGAAGCAACACAATGAATGCATTGAGTGTGGATCCTCAGAGATAAGTGTTGTGAGACAGCATAGGGGTTAGGGAGATATTAAAAATAAGATTGTAAAGTAAGCAGCTGTGAGGATATGGAAATATTTTTATTTCTTATAAGGTGACTTGGATTTTATCATCTATGCAATAGAGTGATTGGCAAAAAATTAAGCACCAAGTTTACACAGAAATATCTTTATTTTAGATAGATCATGCTAGCAGATTTTCCAAATTGAAGGAGGTGAGGAGGGAAACAGGACACCAGTTGTTGCTGTGAAAAGCAACAAAGATTTGGAAAGGGCGGAAGTTTATGAAAACTCATTTATCTGCCTCAATTCCACCTACTTATCCAACATAAAATCTGTCCATCAGACATATGAAAGGCGAAAGAACGGAAATGTAAGGGAGCTGAGATTGTAGAGATACAATTGTTTTTCCTTCTTTAGTATCCCCTAATCACCATATGTTGTGTGCATACAATGTATATTAAACTCATTTTTTCCAAGATACCATAGAATTTCAACCAAGAATACCACTGTCAATGTAGTTTCTTCTGCAGAGAATGCTTTCTTCCTACCACACATTTTTTTTCACTACACCTTCATCCACTTGTCATACAAGGGTCAAACTGATCCTTCAATCCTATCTTTGGGTCTTTTAACATTTGCCTTTATGGGAGGTCTGCTATGCCACCCGAACATATTTAATTCCTATTTTATCCATTGTCCTATAGTGATATTACATATGACACTACACATGACACTGAGGGGGTAACCAATAACTATCACTTAAGAATTATAAAATTTTAAAAATGTGTTAATTACGGAGATGATTAAAAGCATGGATGGGTAAACTCAAATGTATCTAAGTATATGATTATATTGTTATTTATTATTCATTATTATATTTTAGCCTGTCTAACTTGTTCACAACAATTTACCAAAAAATAAAAAAAGTAAAGAGGAATCATGTTTCTGCGGATGAAAATCTTAAAACTATCATTTGCCAAAATTGGTCTCAAGCAGGCATTCAAGTCATCTGTAGAAACAGCATCTTCACCAAAATTATACTTAAAGTAACCAGTAGTACTCAAATTAGAGAAAAAAAAACCAGCATTTTATCTATGCTCTTTATCATTTAATCTACTTTAAAGCTACTCAATGAGAAGCTAATATGTATACAAAGCATTAATAAGGCCTACCTTATACAAGGTAAGAAACATGATGTGACAAAGACTTTTGCTTGCCCACTAACATTTCTTCCATTGGTCTTCCTTTAATATTAATAGTCTTAATTGAAATCTCCTTTATCCATTCTTAACTAGGCCTTTTTTTCCCCGGCCTCTCTTGAAGGTAGATATGGCCAAATAAAGAAATACTGGCCAATGTAATGTGAGATGTGAGCTCTGCATTTCCACCTATGCCCTTAAAATATACACATTTTTAATTTCCTGTATATTTTCTTTATCTGCTGACGGGGAAAGTGAGAGGTGAATCAACCACTATAGATGCAGAAATGACACCTAAATGCTGAAGACGGCAGAGTCATTTTTGGGGTTCTGAAATTTTCACCTCTGGACTGCTGCTTAAAAGTGAAAGATCAATCTATCTTGTTTAAACTACTATAATTGTGGATCTCAATGTTACTAAACCTTTTTTAAATCAATACTAACAAAACAGAGAAAATTGTAAGGTAACATGCTCTTTGAAAGTGCAATCCAGTTAAAGAATAAAGTCACATAATCAGGAATTTTGACTATCAGCCTACTGGTTTGGCTGCTAACTAGTAATAGTATTTCTGTATTGAGGTAAATACTCATTAAATAATTACTATGTACTGTTTATTGTGCTATTCACGTAGTCGTAGGAATTACTGTACTTCTATTTTAGCAAGTTAGGTTTCTCTGGAATCATATTGTAAAAGTTGACTTGGAAAGAAATTTGCTTTTTGATTAAAAATCATTGTCTATTACCTTTTGGCCCCAGTATTTGAGAAACAGATAATGTGAAAATATGCTACTGAGAAGAACCTGTCTCACTCATCCTTTTACATTATATCTCTTGCTTCTTCTAAATAGTAGGGCATTTTGCACATTTGTAGTAGGCAGTTAATAGATGTTCTTGAAATAATAGAACTCACAGCAGATGGGACAGACTTAATGGGTGAAGGGAGTTCACAGTGAATTAACAGAATTTAACAGGCATGAGTCATAGATTGGTAGCCATATTGATACTCCAAGACACACTGTACTTGAAGTTGTCAACACTGACTGAAGGTAGATGATTCTAAAATTAGATGACAACAGATAAAAATCTGAACTTGGAAGTTCTTTTCATTTAACAAAATTAGCCTTCTTGTTAATAAAACTTTATATCAAAAGTGATAATATATCTGGTCAAAGAGGATAGCTGAAATTTAATGAGCTACTACATTCTTAATATAACATAAATGGTTAACAATGTTGTTGCCAGCTTTATTTCCAAAACCACAGCTTTATGAGAAACGTTATACATTTATATATCACACTTAATAAACTCATGTTGAGTTAAACTCATATTCAGTTATATGTAAGAGACAGATGTAACAGCATGTTTCTGCTCCGCTATGGATCACAACTGATAAAAAGAAATTAAGTATACAAACAAGATATACTGATGAGTGTTACTGCTAGATTGAAATGTGACAACTCCTTTTACAGACAAATTATGCATGTTAGCATCATATTCTCAGGGGAATGTATCAATTTACTTAGCATAGAAATTAAAAACTGAAAAATAGAGTACACTTATCTAAAATATAATGGAGCTCCAAACAATATTTGTCAGAATGAATTATAGAGCAATGAATTTAACAATAAAATATGCAGACTAGAACTTTGAAAATCAGCCTAGGGAAAATTTAAGTTTTTTTAATGGAATAAATATTTAGACTTAAAATCAGGCAAACTAATTCTTTTAAAGCAAGTTAAAAAAATTAGGAATATATTACTATACAACTGGGTTGATCATTAAAAAAAAATACCATTCTTTAACATGCTCAGATGCACCTTAAAATCAGTCAGTGGGTTGTGGAAACTAACACATTTTCTTCCCAATTATTTTTGAAGGGTTCTTGACAAACATTTTTCTAGGAAGAATGATAGACTCTCTTCTTTATTTTGTTTTTATGAGACTGTTATTTTTATCCTGTCATAAGAGGAAAATGGCAGAGCTATGATTTGGGTAAGCTATGTAGCAGAGGCTCTATTTGCACAATTTATGATACAGCTTTCTTTAATCCATCAAGGAATGTAAGTTATATGGTCTTTCAATAAAAGATGTAGGTTTCGTTATATATGTTCATGGATCCTATCTTGACAGTCTTAAAAAGGTACCAAAAATTGCTGGAGCAGAAACTGTATATGATACTGAGTACCTTAGAAAACAGCCTCAAGCATTATGAAAAGTTTCTACCTAAGTATTTTTGCCATACAATGTAAAATTTTAAAGTTAAGTTTAGATACAAATAATTAGAAAAAGCTATATTGAAAATGACAACTCTGTGTAACTGGGCAGGTGATATTAGAATATCTTAATAATTGAAACGTGAAAGGTTATTCTTTACTTTTAACAAAAAGGCTATTATTCAAATAGTAACATAAAATGTTGTTTTTAAGATTTGAAAACAGTTAATAACATTTTGAAATTACAGTGTCTCACCAGAGTGGTGAGACTTCTATTTAAAGATGTAGAATATCCACTTTCCTGTGAATGTTTAAGATGACATGTGTCTCACATTTTTCAATTCTTTTAAACTTGGTTCAGTAGCTATTTAAAACACAGTATACTCTGTTTTGAAAGGCATACTTATTTTCTAGTCAATTTCATTCTTCTAAACATTGGTTTTCATTTAGTCTGATGAAAAGCCTTGCTATGGGCCCTCACCACCTGGGCTACTGAACATGTCCAGTTCTGACAAATTTATTTCAATATTCTGCAAGAGCTTTCATGGAGGGTTGAAATTAAAAAGAACAACAACAAACAACTGTTGGAGAGAAGCCCTTTCAACATAAAACTTAACTCTAATGGTCATAATAGCACTTGTTCATTCATTAAACCAACAAAGCAATGAACAAACAAATAATAATGGTGATTTTAGCTTAAATAGACTGACTTTTCTTAGATCTAGTCAGCTGTACTGGCTAAAGTGTCTTCTGTTTATAGTTACTAAATACATATATCTCCCAATATCTACCTATAGTTTTTCCCAGGAAAGAATGCCATTGCCTATCTCTTTTAAAATATGTGACTGAATTCAATTATTGCTACTCACTCCCTTAGTCAATACCAAGGAGATATTACTAAAGGCAGTATTGTTAAATGACAACTATATTGATTTGATTGTCCTCAAGGGTGGGTAATTTTCTCTCAGTCATTCTTCAATCTGAAATACACATACGATATTTCTCTAACTGGGCTTCATCCAACCAAGTATTACTTCACACAGTTGCTAGAAAAGAAAAGTCAGCAACTAATGATGTCCTTGTTCTAATGTAATATCTTCTGGCAGAAGATTAAGACATGCCCATAGGTATATTGGTGGATTTGGTGGTGATGACAAAGACTAAAATTTTATCACACATTTATCATGTGAGCACACAAAATAGTATCATGACAAAAGACTTCTGAAACTTCTAGTGTTTGTAACCGATCTCCTGATAGAGTTCAAAGCTTATAAAAATAGAAATCTGCCAGCAAGTTAATAGAATGAAACAAATGCCTTTCAGGACTTGAGTCTAAGCCATCTCTGGTTATTTTTAATTTATTGTCTACACTATGGTTTTATTTTAATTTGCAAAAATATAAACATTTTTACTAATTTAGTGCAGAATCTCAAAAGTAAAATTTTCAGTCAGAGTTCTTATTTTTTTATTGTACTTTAAGCTCTGGGGTACATGTGCACATCCCGCAGGGTTGTTGTATAGGTACACACGTCATAGTGGTTTGCAGTCTCCATCCCCCCGTCGGCTACGTCAGGCATTTCTCCCAGTGTTTTCCCTCCCCAGCCTTCCTGCTCCCCGCTGTCCCTCCCCTAGCCCCCTAACTCCCAGCAGACCACAGTGTGTGATGCTCCCCTCCCTGTGTCCATGTGTTATTGTTCAATACCCGCCTATGAGTGAGATCATGTGGTGGTTGGTTTTCTGTTGTTGTGTCAGTTTGCTGAAAATGATGGTTCCGGATTCATCCATATCCCTACAAAGGACACGAACTCATCATTTTTTATGGCTGCATAATATTCCACGGTGTTTATGTGCCACATTTTCTTTGTCCAGTGTATCATTGATGGGCATTTAGGTTGGTTCCAGGTCTTTGCTATTGTAAACAGCACCACAGTGAACATACGTGTACATGTGTCTTTATAATAGAACAATTTATAATCCTTTAGGTATATACCCAGTAATCAGAGTTCTTTTTTAAAAATCTCATATTTATGCCTGGTTATTAAAATGCTCAACTATATTGAGGTTCTCTATTGACTTCTTCTTTCAGTAGCTAAGGAATTAGCTCCTCTGCACTCCTCTTTCCTTCTCCTATCCCCTTCATATTGCTAGATCATGATAGCATAATTTTTACACTACTGTGACTATGTAAATATAAACAGAGCTAAGCCAAATAATATATTAATTAAAACTTGCTTTCAATTTTGTTTCCTGGGTTTAATAATTGCCTTATTTTTTTATTGGCTCAGTGTTCTAATTGTTTCAAGTGTTCTTACAGATGTGTGATGTGCCAGTCACAATTTTTCAAAATGCCCAGATATCTTTGCAAATACTCAAACATTCTAACAATTCTATTTTAAAAATTATTCTGCTTTTCTTTCTTCTCACTTTTCTAAAACCTGCTTCCCACAGTCTTCTTGCTTTCTACTGCCATCTAGAAAGGTTCACTTTTAGGGGTTCATACATACTGTCATCTAGGGACTTTACTTTTTAATGTTCTATTCTCCATGTTTTCCTTTAGTTTGCTTTGTTGCTTCATTTTATTGGAGCCCAACTTCCACAACTCTACCAAATTAAAAAAAGGAAAACATAAAAATATCCAAATTTCTATTTAATGACCCATTTTTGAAAATGTCTTTATTTAACCTTACACTTGAGCTATATTTGTTTGGACATGAAATCCTTAAGCAGCATTTTTATTTGAAGTATTAACAATATTACACCATGGTTGGTTTTTTTTTTAATATTCAGGGTTGTTTCTCAAAAGATGGATACCATTTTTCAATTTCAGAAAGCATTTAAGATTTTTTCCTCTCATCGAAGGACTTCTCAAATTTCACAAAAATATGAGGGGTGTGTGTGTGTGTGTGTGTGTGTGTGTGTGTGTGTGTGTGTGTGTGTATTTGAGAGAGAGAGAAAGAAAGATTCATTATGCTGTACATGTGGTAAGCCCATTCCACCTACAGACTAATCTCTGGGAAATAATTTTGTGTTTTTCTTTTATTAATACTTTCTACTATTCACTTCTTTTTAACCCTTTTTCTAACCACAGTTACTATCACCAGATGTTGAAACTCTTCCATTTTGTTTACTCTTCTAAAGGGTATCTGTTGGTATATTATTATAATTTCCAGAGTAAGTTCATTGACTTTATCTTCAAACTCTTCTCTTGTTTTTATGTTTTTACCATTACTTTTCTCTAATATTCTTAAATTTTAAAATGTATTTCTTATTATAGTGTATCTTTATAATGTAATATTCCTCTTGTTTCACAAATATAATATTGCCTTATAATTTGCAGTGATTTTAATTATTATTTAGAGGCTTCCTATGTTCTTTCTGTCCCGAATTAAATCTCTTTTCTGTTGATGTTAACATTTCTATTTTATTATTGATGATTATTCATCTGTCTCTTTTATGCTAGAGCCTTTTCTATGCCTCATGGTTATTGATCCCCGTTCCCATTTAAAAATGTGTCTCTAAAACATAATTTAAAACTGAGTTCATGGGTAGGTCTCTTTATAGAGTATAAGCTAATTTAGGCTGTGACTTACATGGAGTGATTAGAAAACTATCTGTCTTTTTATCAGGATACCTCAAATATTATAAACTCTAACTCTTTTAGAGAGTCCAATTATTTTAGGTAAAATTTTTCTAACATATTGGCTGGAGTACTGGTGGGTTGAGGTGTGGGAAGAAAGACCCATCTCTCGCTACCAGCTTTGTATCATTAGCATATACACTTTTAATCAATCCCCCTGTTTGCCTATGTGGTTATGCACCATCACTTTGGTATCTGGTACTTCTGTGCCTTTGCTTAGGATTTTGCAAAAGTTAAATTGCTGGTTCTTTATTATTACTTCCTGTAGGGATTAGGTTTCAACCTTTTCTATTAAGTGACTTCAGTTACCATCTCTCCATCTGCTTCCTCTTTCTGAAAATTTTGGTGACATATTCATCTCCTATCACTACTAGTTTTTTTTTTTTTTTTTTTTTTTGGCCTAGAAATACTTGAACAGATACAAACATAGTTTCTAACAGTTCAAGGATGATTTCCTAGCATGACCCTAGCCCCTCTTAGAGTGCCTGCCTGAGAAAACTCACAACTGTCAGAAGAATTTACTTTTTGTTCCAGCAACACCTGACGATAGGGCTCATGTTTCTGTGGAAAGGTAGGAGCTTAACTTCTACAAGTGCCAGTTAGAAAACCCGCATAAATACATTATAAGTGGATGTCATTTGATACATGGCATTAACATTGCTTGACAAATAATTTAAAAACTGTTACTAAACTTCACTAAGCCTAAATTTACATATTTTATAGCATGAAGATAATAATGATACTTATATTTCTGAGAATTTTTTCTTGTAAGGTGTTTTTAAAATGCCTAACAAATATTGAAAACGCAAAAAATGTTAGCTCTCCTCTTTCTCTGCAACCTCTTCATCTTCCAATCTCTTATTTTAATTTTTTTTATCTCATATACACTCCTACAATCACATTTTACTTTTTTAACCACCATCTAAACTTTTGCTCTTAATAGAGAAGAGCTTAGCTGTAAATACTTTCTATTCATGATATCCAAGCTTTCTATTTCTTTTTCACTCTACTAACCATGTAACATTTCTATTTTTCTTAGTAATTTTCAGAAATGAATTTAGTCTTTATATTTTGTTAGTTGTTTGGCTTTTAGAAAAGTTTTACTAATTATCAACATCAAGATTCAAGCAACATCTTTTGTTGTCATGTAACATTTTTTTTTTCCTTTAAGTTCTGGGATAAATGTGCAGAACATGCAGGTTTGTTACATAGATATGCATGTGCCGTGGTGGTTTGCTGCACCTATCAACCTGTCATTTAGATTTTAAGCCCTGCGTGCATTAGGTATTTGTCCTGCTGCTCTCCATCCGCTTGTCTCCCATTCTCTGACAGGCCCTGGTGTGTGATGTTCCCCTCCCTGTGTCCATGTGTTCTCATTCTTCAACTCCCACTTATGAGTGAGAACATGTGATGTTTGGTTCTCTGTTCCCATGATATGACAAGAAAATTAACATTTTATTTCTACACATTACTCTTCCATTTTTCTGTTTATCATAAGGTTACTGTGTGTTTTCATTTTGTATATGTTATTGTCAGATTGCCTTTTGACCTTAGTGTTTGTTTGGGAATCTATATATGGTATTTATAAAAATAAATTAACTGGTATAACTTTTCTTGAACTTTAGAGTAGTCTTGCACACTTTTAAAATGTGTCTGGTTGGCTGCAATATAAGCAAATTCTGGTGACGTTTTATACAGCTATACTTTCTGAGTACATATATACTGAGAGAGTCTTTTATATCTTAAATATTATTTAGTTTCTATTGTAGTAAACATTTCTAAGAACAACATTTTAAAATATGTTCCTTTTTTTCTTATTTTTAATATACATCCTTTTATTTAGTCTGTTCTCTCTCTCTCTGGATATCTGTAACTTTTTTAATGTTAAAAATCTAAAATTTTCAAATTTTAATCTACAGAAATTGATCACATAAAGTTTTTACTTAGACAAGTCTTTGGTTATAGTTTCCTATTAATTTGTTCTGTTAACTTATTACAGACTTACAAAATTACCATAATACTTTATTTTTACTTTTTATACTCATAGTTCTTATTTTTTACATTATTTTATTTATTTATTTATTTATTTATTTTTGAAATGGAGTCTCACTCTATTGCCCAGGCTGGAGTGCAGTGGCACAATCTCAGCTCACTGCAACCTCTGCCTCCTGGGTTCAAGCGATTCTCCTGCTTCAGCCTTCTGAGTAGCTGGGATTACAGGCATGTGCCAGCATGCCTGGCTAATATTTGTATTTGTAGTAGAGATAGGCTTTCACCAGGCTGGCCAGGCTCGTCTCAAACTCCTGACCTCAAATGATCTGCCTGCCTCAGCCTCCCAAAGTGCTAGGATTACAGGCATGACCCACTGGACCCAGCCACTTCCATTCTATTGAATAACCCAAAACCATCCTAAGTTTATTTTTCAAAATATAGTGATATAATTTTCTATAACATTAATTCTATACCGTAATTTTATTTTTAGACATTTTTATTTTATGATTGCCTAGTGTATCATAATGCTCATAATACATACATAATAAACAAATAAGCTATAATATACCTTTAAGCTCTTCATATGTGGAGATATGTTTAAACTGCACTGTGTGGTTTTGGCATTTTGATGAAGGAGATTTGTCTTTTGCTTACATCTCTTGGAACATTATGTCATTTGTGTCCATCTAAATCATCTGTGGTATTTGAGAGTTGTACTTGAGCCCACAGTCACAGGGATGCATCAGATATCACTGAAAACTTTTATTAAAGTAATGCCATTTTTAACATTTAAAGACCTGAAAAAAGTATATTTTATTAATAAATAATTTTTATGAAGTATGAAAATTGGGCGTAGTAGGTACTAGATAATGAGTTCCTAGGAAAACCTGAATTCAGAATGATTTGGCAGGCTTCCAGAAAGAGTCACAAGCAACATGGTAACATTCAACATGGCTCCATGAAAGATCTGCATTTAGATTAAAAAAACTGCTTGAACCTGTTTTGTATCAAACTAACAGGCTATCTTGCTACACCAGGAGATCATTATGAGGTAAAAATGTATTTATGAATAATATAAACAAAATACGATTGAGTACATGCTTAGGTTGCTTGTTTTTTCTGATAAAAGTAAACAATATTATCACTTTATACTATATTGATCTCACAAAACTTGGAACATTTTGTTTATATTTGTTACCAACTTTAAGTAGTTTCTTTACAAACTGGAAAAATCTAAAAGTCAACCTAAACATAAGAATTTTAAAGATCTTGTCATAGAAAATAATGAAGTGAGTGAATGAGCATCCTTAAAGCTGTTTGAAGGCACATTAGATAAATCAAAAGTTATGTTCCTTTGTGTTCCTTAAGAAGGCAAAAATAAGTAGCAAACAGGAAATTATATGAAGATGAATGTCAGCTCTATATATAATAACAAAGAGCTTAATTATCTTTGTAACAAAGGGTCAAACTTCTCTCAAGGTAGTGAATTATCTTTTTCTAGACAGATCCAAATAGATGCACTATAGCCAAAAGGGGTTTTTCAGTTTTTCTTTTCTCTAACATCAGATTTATAAACAGCCTTTAAAATAGGCAGAGTTTAATTTCAATCATTAAAATATTTTGATAAAATATAACAAGTTTCTCATTATCAACATATAAAAATGCACCATGACTCTGCAAATCCTGCTACATTATATATTATTTTAAACATTGATTAGTTCATTTGTTTAAAAATATTTATCAGACATATAACTTGTTCAAAGCACAGTACTAAGTACCAGGGATACAGCAGTGAAGAAAGCATATATGTCCCTGCTTGACTGGATTTTATGGTAGTCTGAATCATCCCTGCTTTCCACTCCACCACCAAATGTCCATGTCATAATCTCAATAAATATGTGAATGTCTTACTTTATGAGGAAAAAGGGATTTTGCAGATGTGATTTAGGTTAGGTGCTTGATATGGTGAGATTATCCTGGCCTGTCCAGTTGCACTCAATATAATTAATAAAGCCCATTATCAGAATGATATAGGAGAATCAGAGTGAGAAAAGTTAATGATATGATGAAAGCCAAAGAAAAAAGGGAGATATAAAAAAGAAATGAGAGGTGATAGGGGTGCAGGGCTATGAACCCAGAAATACAGACAGCCTCTAGAAGCTGTAAAGACATGGAAATGATATCTCCTCTAGTATCTCCGGAAGAAACATAGCCCTGCTGACATCTTGATTTTATCCCCTTAAGACTGATTCTGGACTTATTACCAACAAAACAGTAAGATAATGAATTTGTGGTGTTTTTAAACAGGAAAATTTGTGGCATTTTGTACATCAGCACTGATAAACTAATACACAGTATATATTCTCAAATTGTCCTAAAATTTTCATTCTTGGAAAACAATAAAATCATCACTGGTCATTGTGATAGAAGCTGCTAGATAGTCTCCAAGTATCCATTTCCTCTTTCTGAGAACAAGCTAGACAGTATTTTCCAGCTTCCCCTATAGTACAGGTGTGGTCCTTTTACTGAGTTCTAGCCAATCGAATATGGACAGAGGTAATGTGCTCATGTCCGGGTCAGATATTGTAAAAGGAGTCACGTCTTTTCCAGCCTTTCTTTTTTCTTTCACTAGCCTTATACCAGGGATGTCCCTGTGGACGGCACAGCCACAGGAATTCTGAACTTTTATGTAAACAAGAAGTCAGTTACTATCTTATTTGATCTATGTCTTTCAGATTATGAGGTCCATTTTCAAAGCAGTTAATTTCACCCTAAATAATATAGAAATTATTAGCTTAAAGTGGAGTAGTACCATGATTTAAAACAATACCAACAACTAAACATGATATTGACATCAGTTGTTTGATGGTAGACCTTCGTACTCTGGCTTCAGTAGTTAGGTATCAGGTAAGAGAGAGGTACATTCATTTGTTTATCATGGCAGAAAATGGAAAAATCATTTCATGAGATAATTTAGACAGTAAGCAAATATTTCCTGAGCTGTAGTTCTCGGACAGGTTTTCTAAACAGTGGCAATTATTGACATTTGGGCAGGATGCTTGTTTTGCGTGGGGGACCATCTTCTGCATTATAGAGTGGTTAGCAACATTTCTTACCCACTAGAAGCCAATATACTTTTTTCCCACAGTCTTGACCATTCAGAAAGTTTCCAGATGTTGCCCAATTGCCCCTGAAGAACAAAATTGGCTCCAGTTAAGGACTGCTCTTCCAGGCAAAACTGACAGAAAGAGCTAAAATATTACTTTGTTGTTTCTTGCAGCATAGAAATTCAAGAAAGAGAAATGAGCTTAGATGAAAATTGATTGGTTTAAAAGCATAAATAAAAGGGAGTATACTGTCTTATTTGGGTTTTCCACAATGTTACAAAACCAGCCTGCCTCTAGATCCAAAAGGTAGGAGATTAGAATACAAATGTCTTGAGTTACAATGATTTTTAACTATTTCTCAGTGAAACATAATTCAGCATTATAGCAGAAATAAGAGAAAGGATTTTTTTCTTTTTTTTTCAAATTTTATTCTAGAATCGGGTACATGTACAGGTTTGTAGCAAACATATATATGTAATGCTGCAGTTTGGAGTATGAATGAATCTATTACCCAGGTAGCGAACATAATACCCAGTAGGAAGTTTTTCAGCCTTTACCCCCTCCTTTTTTTCCCCTTTAGTAGTCCCCATGTCTGCTGTTTCCATCTTTATGTCCATGTGCACCCAGTGTTTACCTCCCACTTATCAGTGAGAACATAACGATATTTGGATTGTCGTTTCAGTGTTAATTCACTTAGGAAAATGGCCTCCAGCTGCATCCATGTTGCTGCAAAGAATATGATTTTATTCTTTTTTTGTAGCTGTGTAGTATTCCATGGCATGTATGTATCACATGTTCTCTATCCAATCCACCATTCATAGGCACCTGAGCTGATTCCATGTGGGGATTTTTCAGAGAACTAAGAGTTGAACTACCATACAACCCAGGAATCCCATTATTGTGTACATACTGAAAGGAGACAAAAGAGACAAAATTGTTCTATGAAAAAGACACATGCAAGCATGTTTTCTTCTCATCAAAGTCTTTTTCCAAGAGGAGTGAGGGAAAGGAAGAGAAAGAGAGAAAGGATCTAAGAAAGCCTTAACTGTTTCTAGAAAATAATTTTAGATATAATTATTTACATATGATGTTAATAGATTAGAAATCTTTTAAGTCTTGAGCTACTTTATCACCAATGAAAACACAAGGATTGTAATTATGAAACAACTTCACTGTCACGAAACATGCACAATCAGAAAATGTGCTGTGAATCAAAGTCGGGGGGTATAGTCATCCAAACTAATGCTAAATGTCACAATGAATAATAATAGATAAGGAAGGATGTTATAGAGACAGTCAATAGATGTGCACAAAATAAATAAGGGAATTGATCTCAAAGATAATCAGAGGTCTGATCAAAAAACATCTTCAACCACCCAAACAATGGATCTTCTAGGTGCTTGCAAAGCAAGATTCCATAACTGCTCTAAATATCTCATTCTCACCTTTTCCAAATGGATGGTATTTTTGGTGGCTATTCCTCCTTCATCAGGATATATTAGATATGTGTGGATTGAGGTATATAACTTCTCTTGTAGTTAGCAGGGTTCTAGCTTATAGAGACTGCATTGATCAAGATGTTCTGGACAATGAACCAGATGCAATAACTAAATGCAGTTATTTTCTGTTTGGAGATGTGGATAAGTATGTTCTATCTGTAGACAGATCATAGGAATATTTGGCAACCAGAAGCAGTGATCATTACAAGAAATATTAGTTGTCTTTTAAAAATCTTTCTGTCTTCCTGGTCATATAGTATTACATTCTCATGTTATCTTGATTAAGTAGATTTTTGTGCCTGGGATCTATTAAATAGATTGTGAGAAGCAATGTACACCATTTTCAAGAAAGAAAAAAAAAACTCTTAAAGAGCAGCTGTTTCTCCTCAAAATCCTCTTTTCTCCCCTGCCCCAACAAGTGGATGCTGGTGATGCTCTATGAATGATGGTTTCTTTGGATTATTGTACAGAGAAAACCTGACCGTAAAACAAACTCTGATGACTACTTTAACATTTAGAGAAATGTAAAAAAACATCTTTTGTGTTTGAGGTGTATGTTTTGAGTCTATTTGTCACAGCAACTCATTCATTACTAATAGTGGTTACAATTGTATAGTTGGGTCATATTTCGGAAATGATGACTTTTCTAATAATTAACTACATAGGAAATACTGTTCTCTCTCATTGCTACACACACACACACACACACACACACAATTTAAACACCTCAGGCTTTCTGTGTTTGTCTATTAATTTAATGGATCAGAGTCTGAAATAGTGCAGAGACACATGAACGAGGCCTGTCTCAGCGACAACCTGGCTCTCAGTTACTTTGCACTCAGCAGATTATGCATGATCATGAATATCCATGTGAGAAAGATAACAATAAGGACAAGATGACCCTCAATCACTGCCTTCAATAGCATACATATTTTATAATCTTTGATAATTTCTTTTTTTTTTTTTTTGAGGTAGTCTTGCTCTTTCGCCAGGCTGGAGTGCAGAGGTATGATCTCAGCTTACTTCAGCCTCTCCTCCTGGGTTCAAGTGGTCCCCTGCCTCAGCCCAAGTAGCTGGGACTGCAGGCACGGGCCACCACACCCAGATAATTTTTGTATTTTTATATAAGAGACAGAGTTTCACCATGTTGGCCAGGCTGGTCTCGAACTCTTGACCTTGTGATCCACCTGCCTTGGTCTCCCAGGGTGCTGGGGATTACAGGCGTGAGCCACCATGCCCAGCCAGGCTTTGATAATTCAAGTGCAATCTAAGGGCAAAGAGGACTTTTCAGTGAGAGATAATTTGCTTTCTATGGTGAAAGAAGATATAAAATAAAAAGTTAAGGTTTTATTATTTTCCTAAAGTGGCACCTTTTGCTTATACACTGGTTTGTGAACTAAGCTATATCTTCATTTTAGTTGTTGCTAGTCACATAATTCCTATATTATCGTGTCATCTCACCTTTTACTACTTCATAGGGAGTTAAAGACAAAGCAATTATGTGATTTGGCAAACTTACGTTAATCAGAAATGGACAGGCTACTAGAGTATCATTTTGTGCAGATAAGTTTGAAGGTCCGTATTAAAGCAATCAGTAGAACAACTTCTGCCATGAAAGTCTTTGAAATAATTTGAAATATTTAAAATGTTAGTGATAGAAAAATAATATACTAATTGAAACATAAAAATCAGAAATAAGCATAAAGTTAAAATGAAACAATAAAATTGTTGACTACAGTTTTATTGTATTTTTTATAGCTTTTGCCTAGCTTATATTTGAAATGCAATTCTAAGTTTTATTTAATGTTCTATATTGCCTTGGAATGCTGCTTTGAATATATAATCATAAATGTGTCTTTTCCACATGACCTCACATTTGGAGTGTTATACTCTCTCTCTCACACACATTGCCATAGTCATTTGTGAAATAATTCATTGTTAACTTGTATACCTACAAAGTAAATTAAAAGTTTACCGCTCATTACAACCATGTATTGAAATTTTCTTTCATTGACACTACATTTGGATTTGCAGATATATGCACAAATATTATAATATGCAAATCAAATGTAGTTAACTTTTAAAAGTATTTTATGACTGATAACCCATTTGGAATAGATAGCAAAAGTGTTCTTAACTTTGTCTTAGTGCATAGCATTCTTATAACTTGGTGAGTCTTTAAATGGGATAAAAGTAAATTGACTACTGATCACTTAATTCAACAAGGTAATACATTTTATATAGTATGTTATAGTCAGTCAGTTCATGGGCTTAAACTTGTTATTCAGCTTTAGCTCAGAAAGACCTAAATGCCCCCAATATCTATTTCTCATAACTAGAAAACTGGAATTTCATTTGTTTTATGTTTTCCCCTCCTCCCTGACCATTTGGGTTGTGTCCATAGGTGAACTTGATCCTATCCGACTACTATTTCAAGATTCCAGGGCCTAAACTGACTTCTGCCTCTTAACTAATTCTTCCTTTGTTCTTTGAACTTTCTGAAATCCAGGTCACATACTCAATTTTTTTTTATGAAACCTCCAGTCTAACTCCCAACAAAAATTCCACAATTTTGTTTCAGTTTATATTCAGATGTTGCCTTTTCAGGTTTTGACCTACAAAGTTAGATGTCAAGCACTCAATTATTTCTTCATATCCACTAAAATCTTTCTGGAATTGCTGAATTCTTCTCCAATAGTTTTTTTTTTTTTTTTGTTATAGAACAAAGTATTTTATAAGTTTATTTCACATTATATGTAATTTTAAATAATTAGGAGTTTGGCCCTTCAGAGTGCGTTTATTCATTTATATTAACTGATTTCCACAGACATTAGGTTGAAAGTTTTTTTTAAAAAGAAAACAGAAGTTACTAATTAAAAGAAATTTGAATGCCATGAAACATGAAAGGCTCTTATTGTTAAAAAGCTTACTTTTAAAAAATATATTACTTTAACTATGGACACATTTAAATTAATTTCAAGATAGAAGTAAAGTTGACCAGTTTGTAAACATCTGCAAATATATTAATAGCAATTCTGCAATAATGTAATTAAAAGTTTTAAATTTCATTGTTGCCCTCCCATCTATTAACATACCTTAAGTCGTGTTTGGCTAATAAAAACCCATGCAATAGATGCTGATTACTTTTGCTTTTAAGCACCACTAGATAAAGCACAAAGATGGTTTTATAACTGCACTCTTTGCTTGAACTTAACCCATTCTAAGTTGAATGTAATTCACATATATTAAATGAATGAATAAATGGGTGATTACTTATTGCATTTAGCCTGAAGTATCATAGCTCTTTATGATTATTATTTACGTGTATTACTGATTCTTGGAAACAAATATGTTCCTTATCAATGTCATGTTATTGGTATTATTGTTTTATCTGATTCATCTGGAACAGGGTTGTCAAAGGATCTATTTGACAGATAATGTTTATTGTATATTAACCATGAGTCTTTTGTATTGTCACATATTCATATCTGTAGGATCTCAAAGCAAAATGAGCAATACAAGGCTATTAAGATTTCTTTCTCTTCTTTGTCATTACATCATGGCTTGAAATGAACAATTTGGAAGTGATTTCCTTATTGCAATGGCTGTTTCAGTGACCACAAAGAGAATCTTCAAGTTCTAGTTTAGGATGCTATGGCAGAACATCTTGGTTAACATCTGTTTGAATGTCAGCATCAACATGACATTGATCATCCAGGAAACATAAATTTTGATCATCTTTTGCTAATTATGTACAACTGTATAGACTAACTCTTGTTATCTGACAGGGCTTATGTGATTAGACTAGCGCTGGCAAGGACTTTTACTCTCTTAATAGTTAGACACCTTATGAGGTGGGTCATATCTGATGTTCCACAAGTTATAGAATCAAGTGCACAATTCGCATGTGTAAGAGTTAGACGCCGAAGGCAGGGAATGTGTCTTCCTATCTCTCTAATTTCTCATTTGATCTAGATAAGCAAGTAGTGTTCAAAGCAAACTTGAAAGCAATAAAACAAAACAATTAAAAATGGAAAATTAAAGGATAAATGCTTTGTGATTTACTTAGTTAGATTAGCTAAAACACCATCCTAGCACCCAGAAACCAAGTGAAATTGATCTATTCAGAATCAAAATACTGGAATTCTGGTGCCCAGAATGAAAATGATACAGATCTTGCCAGGTAGAACTGCAATTTATTCATGGTATAAGGAACAGATGTATAATCAATAGTGAGCTGCAAGATGATCACTTTGTCACCTCACTCACATTCAAACACTGCAGAGATAATGCTGCCCCTCACTGCAGGCACTGATTATCAACAATTACATGTGATGGAAGCATTGGGCAGATGCATTTTAGAGAATGAGCCAAAGATAGATGGGTAATAATTACTTTAAAAATATAGGAAAGTAACATTTGTTTTAAAATAACGGAAAAAAATATATTTATAAATTATTTTTTCTTCACATCTAGATCAGTTATTATAGCTTTACTAGATTTCCCCATTTTCAATAGAATAGAAGACAGTATTTAAGTTTTTGTGATAGGACTTGGAAGCCAAAGTAAAACCAACAATAGCGTTTCAAAATGGAGACTAAATAAGTGTGTTTTCCATGAAATAAGCTATAGTCTTAGCTGTAGATCGCTGGATTTTGTTCTTAATATCGTTGAGATTTATTTTTAACCAGGCAACTTTTTTAGCATTAACTCTTCCCAGTACTCCTTAAGACACTAGAGTTAGTGTTTGTACATATCTGCATTTATAACATAGAAATGCATTGAACTGTATAAATGACAATCTTTGCTGTTGTTGATTAAATATGATTTTTCATTGGTAAGTGTTATAGATGGCCTCAAGAGAATTATAGGTGTATTGTACTTATAGGAGATCTGAAATGATTAGAAAATGTCAATTATGAGCATCCGTGCAGTAAATTAGTTTATACACTTTGCTAGTTTTAAACAAAGAACTTTTGCTCTTTGTATTTATAGCCAAGATTAAGGGGTAAAATGTAGAATGTTTTCTTCTTTCCTATATTATAGATAAGCAATGTGTAATAGGAAAATAAAAAAATAACATTCCTGTTTTGATTGGGAAGCATTTACTTTTAAATTTATTATGATTTTTAAAGATTTCAACAATATAGATCATTTTATGTGTGAATTTTTACTATTTTGTTAACCATTTTTGATACTGTGTTTGTGAATTGTTTTGAATTATGCATTTTGGTAGGTTAAAAATTACATTGATAAAATAACTTTTGTGTAATTTCGCATATGGTAGTGTCAATAGCTTATATGTATAACATTGGAGCTATTCCCAGTAATTAATCAACCAGACATCTTTCTTCAGAAGCTTATTTTATAACTGAATAGACTTTCTCAAAAGGCAGTGAACTTGCAAATATTTAAATGCAAATTGGTGTGCCATTATTAAACTGTATACTCAGGCACCACTAAATTACTTTTGACTCATAATTAAACACTTATTCTAGGCATTTGAACTCCCTGCACTTAATAGAACAATCAGTTGCTGCATATATTTGAACACTGAACAACTGGCTTCATAAGTTGGATCTCACATCATGATATTCCATGGCTTATCAGAGAACATCTCTATAAAATTTAACCATTACCATCTTTAGCTACTAGTGAATATTCTGGTGATAAAATATATTTATACTAATGCATTTTTAAAAACAGTTGTTAGTAATTATGACTGACTCCATGAAGGTAATTTATGTTATACAGAAGAAAGACAAATAAAAAAAAAATCACAGCTCATTTGTTCAACACATTGGGCCCTGATTATTCCTCATAATATCCTAATTAAGAGAATTAAGACATATAAGAGGACTTCATCTATATCTATATATTTGTGTGTATAAACATACACACATTTTTTAAATAGTCAAAATGAGAATCATAAACAAAAAGTTGATAGCTACTTACAAAAAATGTACTCATTAGGTTTTGTTTCAGAGATTTTAATCCAGTTGAGGATAAATTGCACTGTCCCATGAAGATAATAGAATGCTGTAGACACAAAACAAAGCTACAAATTATCTGTACAAGTAAAGACTATAGTAAAAAGGAACACTTGACATAAAAAGGAAGGGCTGGGTATGGTGGCTTACACCTGTAATCCCAGCACTTTGGGAAGCTGAGCAGGGCAGATCACTTGAGGTTAGGCATTCGAGACCAGCCTGACCAACATGGTGAAACCCCATCTCTACTGAAAATACAAAAACTAACCAGGCATGGTGGTGCACCCCTGTGATCTCAGCTACTCTGGAGGCTGAGGCATGAGAATCTTTTGAACCCAGGAGGCAGAGGTTGCAGTGAGTCAAGATCTTACCACCATTGCACTCCAGCCTGGGTGACAGATTAGACTCTGTCTCAAAAATATAAAATAAAATAAGAGAAAAAAATAAAAGAGACAGCAACACTGTCTCACCTTCCATCAAATCAGAAATTTGTCCTAACAGTCTTCCGTCTTTTATCTGAGTTATTTATCTCTACCTCTCTAATTAATGATATGAGTAAAACTTGTTTCAGTATTTTCCTTCTTAAAAATAAACACTTCCCCGCAGATGTCTTTTTTTTCCCTCTGCTTTCCTTTGTTGCAAAATTTCTAAACAAAAGTATAGACTTGTTTCTGTTGTGTTATATGTATCTCTATTCAACCCACTATGATTCAGTTTTCATCTCCTCAACATCCCTGCACCCATTTTGGTCAAAGCTCCTAGCCCTCAACACTTACCAAATATAAATAGGTTCTCAATCCTCCAGTCCATATGTTATTAACAACCATTCAAAATATTTGACCAAGTTGAACAGTTTCTCCTTCCTGAAACCTCTTTTCTTTCTTGGCTTTTGTGCTTTTCATTTATGTACTGGCAAGAAATCTATCTACTCACCCATATGTCTAGCTGCATATCTATGCATTCATTCATTTTACTAGAAGTCTTAGAAAATTGGATGTGTCTTACTACTTTTTTTCCCTATAACAGAATACCTAAGACAGGGTAATTTATGAAGAAAAGAGGTTTATTTTGCTTATGGTTCTAGAGGCTGGGAAGCATCTGGCAAGGGCTTCATTCTATATTATAACATGGTAGAAAGTGGAAGGGCAAATAAATGCATACAAACATTCAAATAAACTTTAGATTCTGAGAGTACGAATGAGATTTTGCAAAAAGATAATATTCTTAAAACTAGAAAATTTGAGAGAAAATGTATATATTGATTTCATTTAAGTGTTGTTTAAAATATCCCAAACTATCCCAGGAAGTGCAGAGCAGAGGGTTTCCTTCATAGGGTAATTCCTTTTTTTCCTCTTGGTGCCTAAGCCATTTATACTTACTGATCTTTAAGAGATTTAAAAAATTCCATTGAAACTTTTATGTTAAATTAGATCCCATTTGTCTATTTTGGCTTTTGTTGCCATTGCTTTTGGTGCACAGCAAAAGAAACAATCATCAGAGTGAACTGGCAACCAACAGAATGGGAAAAAATTTTTGCAATCTACCCATCTGACAAAGGGCTAATATCCAGAATCTACAGAGAACTAAAGCAGATTTACAAGAAAAAAACAAACAAACCCATTCAAAAGTGGGCAAAAGATATGAACAGACACTTTTCAAAAGAGGACATTTATGAGGCCA
>PVKP010022428.1:0-37680 GCA_004027715.1 Plecturocebus donacophilus | reverse complement strand
TTGAAACCAAGAGAATGAAGATGCAACACACCAGAATCTCTGGGACAGATTTAAAGCAGTGTGTAGAGGGAAATTTATAGCAATAAATGCCCACAAGAGAAGCGAGAAAAGAACTAAAATTGACATCCTATTGTGAAAATTGAAAGAAATAGAGGAGCAAGACCAAAAAAACTAAAAAACTAGCAGAAGACAAGAAATAACTAAGATCAGAGCAGAAATGAAGGAGATAGAGACACAAAAAAACCCTTCAAGAAATCAATAAACCCAGGAGCTGGTTTTTTTAAAAGACCAACAAAAGAAACAGACTGCTAGCCATATTAATAAAAAAGAAAAGGGAGAAGAATCAAACAGATGCAATAAAAAACAATAAAGGGAATATCACCACTAATTCCACAGAAATACAGACTACAATCAGAGATTACTACAAATAACTCTATGCACATAAACCAGTAAACCTGGAAGAAATGGATAAATTCCTGGACACTTTCACCCTCCCAAATGGAAGCATTCCCTTTGAAATCCAGCACTAGACAAGCATGTCCTCTCTCACTACTCCTATTCAACATAGTATTGGAAGTTCTAGCCAGAGCAATTAGGCAAGAAAAAAAAAAAGGGTATTCAATTAGGAAAGGAGGAAGTCAAATTGTCTCTATTTGCAGATGACATGATTGTATATTTAGAAGACCCTATCGTCTCAGTCCAAAATCTCCTGAAACTGATAAGCAACTGCAGCAAAGTCTCAGGATACAAAATCAATGTGCAGAAATCACAAACATTTCTATGCACCAATAACAGACTAAGAGAGCCAAATCATGAGTGAACTCCCATTCACAATTGCTACAAAGAGAATAAAATATCTAGGAATACAACTAACAAAGGATGTAAAGGATATAAAGGATGTAGTGCAAACCACTGCTTGACAAAATAAGAGAGGACACAAACAGATGGAGAAACATTCCATGCTCCAGGTTAGGAAGGATCAATATCATGGAAATGGCCATACTGCCCAAAGTAATTTATAGATTCAATGCTATTCTCATCAAGCTACCGATGACCTTCTTCACAGAGCTGGAATAAACCACCTTAAATTTCATATGGAACCAAAAGAGAGCCTGCATAGCCCAGACAATTCTAAGCAAAAAGAACAAAGCCAGAGGCCTCATGCTTCCTGATTTCAAACTATACTACAAGGCTACAGTAATCAAAACAGCATGGTACTGGTACCAAAACAGAGATATAGATCAATGGAACAGAACAGAGGCCCTTGAGGCAATGCCACACATGTACAACCATCTGATCTTTGACAAACCTGACAAAAATAAGCAAAGGGGAAAGGATTCCCTGTTTAATCAATGATGTTGGGAAAATTGGCTAGCAGTGTGCAGAAAGCAGAAACTGGACCCCTTCCTGACATCTTATGCTAAAATTAACTTGAGATGGATTAAAGACTTAAACAGTTTAAGACCTAACATCATAAAAACCCTAGAAGATAGCCTAGGCAAAACCATTCAGGACATAGGCATAGGCAAGGCCTTCATGACTAAAACACCAAAAGCATTGGCAACAAAAGCCAAAATAGACAAATGGTACCCAATTAAACTCCAGAACTTCTGTACAGCAAAAGAAATAATAGAGTGAACCAGCAGCCAACAAAATGGGAAAAATTTTTTGCAGTCTACCCATCTGACAAAGGGCTAATATCCAGAATCTACAAAGAACTTAAACATATTTACAAGAAAAAAATGAACAAACCCATCCAAAAGTGGGCAAAGGACATGAACAGACACTTTTGAAAAGAAGACATATATGAGGACAACAAACTTGAAAAAATGCTCATCATCACTGATTATTTGAGAAAGGCAAATCAAAACCACATTGAGATCCCACCTCATGCCAGTTAGAATGGCGATCATTAAAAAATCTGGAGACGAGATGCTGGAGAGGATATGGAGAAATAGGAACACTTTTACACTGTTGGTGGGAGTGTAAATTAGTTCAACCATTGTGGAAGACAGTGTGGCGCTTCCTCAAGGACCTAGAAATAAAAATTTCATTTGACCCGGCAATCTCATTACTGGGTATATACCCAAAGGGTTATAAATCGTTTTATTATAAAGACACATGCACACGTATGTTCATAGCGGCACTGTTTATGATAGCGAAGACCTGGAACCAACCCAAATGCCCATTGATGATAGTCTGGACAAGGAAAATATGGTACATATACACCATGGAATACTATGCAGCCATAAAAAACAATCAGTTTGTGTCCTTTGTAGGAACATGAATGAATCTGGAAACCATCATTTTCAGCAAACTGACACAAGAACAGAAAATCAAACACCGCATGTTCTCACTCATAAGTGGTTATTGAACAATAAGAACACATGGACACAGGGAGGGGAGCATCACACACTGGGGTCTGTTGGGGGAGCTAGGGGAGGGACACTGTGGGGTGGAGAGTTGGGGAAGGATAACATGGGGAGAAATGCCACATGTAGGTGATGGGGGGATGGAGGCAGCAAACCACATTGCCATGTGTGTACATATGCAATAATCCTGCATGATCTGCACATGTACCCCAGAACGTAAAGTACAATCAAAAAAAAAAAAAAGAAAGAAAGAAAGAAAAAAGAAATACAACCTTGATAGGCATACTTTGATTTGGAAAAATATTCAGATGATTGAGGCAGAGATTCACAGAAAGGATAATGGTGTATACATGGAACATGGCCTCTTAGTAGAGACAGTTAATTTCAGTTTTGTTTTTCTTGCCCCAAGCTTTTTTCTAAATCACCAAAGCACTATTTATCTCCAGTATTATGTCAAGCCACTTTCATCCTCATCACTTTATGCCTCTTTTACTAAGCAGTGTTGATGCTTTGTTTCCATTGAGAAACAAACCTGCAGTCTACACAAAAGATCTTGAGAAATATTTTTCAAAAGCAATAATTTTATGGAAAAAAAGAAATAAAAAATTAAAACTTCAGCAAAATTATTCCCTTTAGTCTCATTTTATAAAGAGATTCTCTTCTCAGTCACTAAGAAGATAATATAGTATTCATAGCAATAAAATACGTAATTGCAAATTTTGTCCCATAACCGGAGTGTAGATCACTTTTTAATCCCAAGCACTTTTACTTGTGACAATGTACATTAACATTTAAATCGAAATACAGTAATCACGCAATCATACTTGACTTGAACTTTAGCATTTCATAAATTAGTTTTCTACCATTACTTTATTCACTGAACCAATATATGTAACTGTAATGTTTTCATTTATGCTAAGGTTGAAATTTCTTGAATTTTAGAATAATACTTTATTCTAGAATAAAAGATTGTGATAGGGTTAAATGAAATTAATATGTATAAGTATCTATATCTACATAAATCATAATAACTTACTTTGAAATCCAGCATAGAGAAAAGTTTTAGAGCTTAACTCTGTCTTGAATTAAGAAAGTTTAGTTAGTTATTACTATAAAGATTTACATACTTTCAAAATCCCACTGTATCCAAATAAAGCATATTTTGAATATAAAATAATTATTTAGGGTTATTTAAAAATCACCATATGTATGGTTTTCTACAGCAACTTATTTGAAACATTTTTTTTATGTAGCCAGTTACTTGGATGTTATTTTATTTTCAGTGAATATTCAAAATATGTAGAAATTTAAATGAGTCAGTTACAATACAAAGTAGTTTTAGGATAATATCAACATTAACTTGATTTCCTTTTCATCCATTACTAACTGCAGTTAATCAGCAACTATTTATTCAAGCAGCAACTTGTGATATAAGATAGGATGTAAACATAGCTTTGCAACCTGAAGAAGTCCAGATGAAAAAGAGGTGTATAAATAGCTCTCTCCTGATGATTAGAGTAGAATTAGAAACTTGTCTTAGAGAATCTATGTTTAAAATACAAGCACTAAATACTTTGAAAGTCCACTTAAGTCTTGTTTAAGTGTCCCTACAATTTCTAGTCTCCAAAGTTAAGCAGTAAACAGATAGGACTGAGTTTTTGATGTGTCACCATCACTAAAAATAAGGGAGAAACTTTCCAGTCGCTTCAAAATAAGACCAAAAATGGAACTGTTGTAATCTTTTCGGGTTCTCCAACAACCACACATATCAACAACATTTTCAGATGTAAAAATTTCCAAATAATTGATTTTTTTTCAGACTTTCAGTCCTTATCTAAGTGCTCTGAGGACAGGACAGGATGGTAAGTAGGATTCTAAGGATGGTGCTTTCCAGGCCCCAGTGGGTAACTGGTTCACTCTCATTCTATGGCAGCTGGATCTTTTTGATGGTGAGGTATTTGGATTTCATTGTAAGAGACCATTGACCTCTCCACACTCCACAAGCCTCACCTGCTGGATGGACTCACTTTCACATTCCATAGCCAGGTAGATAAGCCATAAAGGTGCTGTCAAGCACTGAAACCATGAAGAAGTTCCAAAAATTCACTTGCCATGCATCCATTCTCAAAAAACGATGCCTTTGTCAAATGGTAAAAGTTAATGGGAAACCAAAAGAAACAAATACAAGCAGGGCTATTCAAGAATAAAATTGGATTTCCCTGCTAGGTTAAAGAATCACACCCAGGTCTTTTGCTGGTTGAGGATGAAGGCAATATGGAATTGGTAGCGGAATTTATAAGTAGTAAAAGTATAAAGACATTGTGAACAATTAGCAAATATGCATAGCTCTCTTTGCTTTGTTATGCAAATACTTGTGTTCATTAACAATTTTCCCCCTTTCTCTCTCTCTACCATTAAATAAGAGGACAGGATACTAGTGGTATGTATATATGTACACACATACACAGACACATACATTATTTTTATATATTTATTTAATCATTTGATTACCAATGTCAAAGTGAGATTATGGTTGGACTAAAATAAAAATTATGTCGTCCAAAAATATAACACATTATAGGGATATCAACACAATACATTGATAAGGGAGACTGTGCTTTTCTTGGGAACAAGTGAATATGTCTTCATTTACAAAATGAATATTTACAACTTTTTATCCAGAAGTATGCAGCTACATTCCTGTGATTTAGAAGAGTAGATAAAAATAAAAACCACTCTGCGGTGCACAGTAACAGAAAGTCTCTTAAATTTTCAACACAATTCTCATTCCCTTCTAGGCCCTCCCCAGTAGCATAGGAACTGAAAGACTGGAAACTAAATATTCAAGGTTTCTTTTGCTAGGAAAATTTATAGTTCGGAACTTACCAACAAGAAGCATATGTGTAATGTGAAATGAACCAGATAAGGAGAAACTATTATAGTTCCAGCAGCAGTAGCCTGGGAAACGGGCTTTGGCACTTAGTAAAAGTAAGATTTTCGTCTTGTGAATTACCTTTGTGCTACAGGCAGCTGGGATCATTGGCGGCAGATTCCAGCAATTCCTCTACCTTCTGATTTCCTAAGCACTAGCAGGTGTGTCTCTAAGTTTCATTCCTCCAGGCCTTTCATCAGTTGGTAAGCCTCTAATTCACTACATGAAATCCTTTCCTGCGTAATTTTCCTGGGTTGTTTTCTGTTTTCCTTTAGAAAACTCAGTAACACATAAACTTAGAAAGTAGGAGACTTAGGTTGCCAATCTGGCAAGTCTGGAGAGAAAGCCAGTACTGTGCTTGAGGAAAGCTGCCTCCCTGTTCTGCTCTCACCTTCTGTTCCTCATGCCCATTAGGATTTGTTTACTGGACACTGAAATACTGCAGAAGATTTTTTTTCTTGCCATTTAGAAGCTTCTGGCCTAGTTCCGTAATCTTCTGCATTGCTTATATTATATTATATATATATATATATTATATATATTATATTGTGACAAAACTGACCATACATTTCAGCACTTGCATTTTCTAGTTTTTCTGTCTTAGATAAAACATCCAAAGCTCCACTGGTGTTTATTTTCCTTAACAGAAACCCAGAATTCTCTGACCAGAATCAGGGAATACCCTAAGGAAAAAAAAAATTCTTGGCAATTCTCTGCTCGGCTAAGAATGGTTCTGCTTCTCTGAAATTTTTATTTATTTGGTTCTCATACCTCCCATAGTTCTCACATACCTTTAAAACCCTGCCTGTATTTTAAAATGTAGCTGGCTTTTTTACTCCCTCTGCTGCAGGACATTGTCTCTGCCTTACAAACTAGTGAACTAGCTATTACCAGAAATGCTAAATTGCAAATTAGGTAAATATATGTAAGACATTTTAATGAATGAATTATCATCTTCCTTATGCAGAATTAATTTACTCTAAATATGGTGTGTGTTTTTCATTTTCCAGTTTTTGGTTCTATGATCATATTTCTATTGTGATAACCATACTGTTAAAACAGTTTCCAGCAGGATCATATATTGCATGTTTAAATTTGTGTGTGTTCATGTGTGTATGTATAAAATAGCATTAGATTAATTTAATCTGCCATTGTTATTTTCTCTCCTTATTAATTAGTTATATTACATAAATCTTTAAAGAAAATCAAACATCTGTTACCATGGCTATTTGGGAATTTCAAAACAGCAAAAAATTATTATAGCATTAAGTGATTCTCAAACGTGACCTTGCATCAGAATCACCTGGAGAGATTGTCAAAGCACAGATTGCTGAGTCTACCGTGAAGTTTTTGATTCAGTAGGTTTGTAGTAGGGTCTGAAAATGTTTACTTTTAAAGTTCTCACTACTAATACTGCTTCTGGGAACAACACTTTGAGAATCTCTAGCATAAATAAATGAAACAGGTGCATGATTTTACTTTATTTTGTGCTTATGCCAACCTGAAATATGAAAAGTGTAAGTGAGGGCAGACTAGTCCCTATAGCTTACAGTTCTGCTGTATAATTTGCACTTACAAATGGCCTGTCAAGTTGGTTATATGATCAGCTATTTAAATATTGATGGGATCTTTTTTTCTCACTGCTGTTCTCAGCTAAGCCAGCTTGAAACTGTAAGCAAATCATGTTGTCAGTCAATGTGTAATGCATATTACTTTCTTTTTCTTTCCCTCACTGTATCTTCCTCCAATAATTTCCTGTAAAACTTGCTGCTTACCTCTGATGGTAATAACAGCAGCTCAGGTCATCCATCAAACCAGCACTCTGTGTCAGCAGCTTCTCAAATGATATAAGGAGATTCTTATGTGGCATAACCATCAGAAAGCCACAAAGAAGTCACAGTTGTCAACTTGGGTCATAAACCACAGGAAGTCTCAATGAGCGTTCTAGTTCCTGCCAAGGCTACTATTAAAGAGTCAGAAGGATAGAAAGATAGCATGGCTACAAATGCCAGGTAAATATGTCTTTCAATATTAAAATACATACAGTACAGCAATCCTCAGGGATCATTCACATGCAGAAAACACATTTTGTTACAAATATTCATTAAAGCATAAAATATTTTGTTTGAAAAAAGGTAATAAATATGTCATGGTTTGGTATCTATTGCTCAAGTATGTATGCCCCTTCCTATAAAACAGCCTTAGCTTTGACGTTAACAATTCTATGTATTTGTTAAATTTCACTGGTCAGTAAATTTTATGTAATTGTAATTTAATAATTTAAAGAGAACAAAATTTCTATTTTCTTTCCCCTTTTTACTGTATTTTTTAAAATTTTGCCATCATTTCTAGCCAGTGATAAAAAAAGTCTTTGAGATTCTTATGTTTAATACCATGGAAAACATTTTTGTCTGTGTTTTACAAAAAAAAGGGAGCATGTTTTTAAACAAGGTGGATGTATAACACTAACATAAAATTTAAACAAAATCAAAAAAGCTCCCAATGTCAAAAATAGCATTGAAAAGATAAGCGTTATTAAAGTTGAAGAGAGTAAAACACTTACATTTGAAATACAATTATAATATAAAAATAGGTCCTTTATGATATTACTCCAGATTATTATAAATGATGAAATGCAGATTGAACCTCTATCTTTTAACCCTTCTCTCATATTTTAGATTTCTTTTTCAAGTTATTATCATCTGTAAGACTATCGGAACATACTTTCTTTGCTTTTCTCATTTTTTTTAGACTGAATTTCGCTATTGTTACCCAGGCTGGAGGGCAATCTCTACCTCCCAGGTTGAAGCAATTCTCCTGCCTCAGCCTCCCAAATAGCTGGGATTACAGGCACCCACCACCTTGCCCTGGTAATTTTTTCGTACTTTTATTAGAGATGGGGTTTGACCATGCTGGACAGGTTGGTCTCAAACTCCTGACCTCAGGTGATCTACCTGCCTTGGCCTCCCAAAGTGCTGGGATTACAGGCGTGAGCCACCATGCCCAGTCTAGCTGTACTTCATCTAATTTACATGTACTTCATCTAATTTTTTACTTGAATAAATATACTGTTTACATTGATTTCTATTTATATTTATGTTGTAGTTTCAAAATGGTTTTATGAGTGAGATTGATGGGTGTCCAGTATCACTGTCTGAAAGGATGAGCTAAGAAGTGGTTTTGGTCTGTTTTGTTATTCATTTTTTAAGTAATTACTTTAAATAAACATTTTATTTTTCAGAATTATTAGTCCGTAACCCCATGAGAAGCAATTTTAGGAACTAGGATACAGTCTTTACATGCAATTCATTCTTCCTTTAGTCTTGCATACTGTATTCCTTTCCAAAGTTAGTTTGACAAGCACTTTTTCCTCATTATTTAAGTGAGGTTGCTTCAACCATTCGTAAAATAATTAGGTTCATTTGTAAAGTCCGCATTCCATTCTGTGATACCTCAAACTCATACGTGATTTTTAAAATTGCATATATTTAATTTTACTCTTTGTACTATGTTGTTTTAGGATTGTGACAAGAACATTGTTGTCCGCCCATCATTACAGTAACACAGAGCACTTCCACCGACCTAAAGCATCCTTATACTTTATTAAACACTACCATTGCCTAACCTTAGCAACAACTCATCTGTTTACCGTGTCTATAGTTCTGAATTTTCAGAATGTCAAATAAATAGATTCGTATAGTATGTGGTTGTCTCAGACTTGCTTCTCCCACTTAGCATATACTTTTAAGATTTATGCTTGTCTTTTTGTATGAACATACTACATACAGGCCATTCCTTTCGTATGAATGTACTACAGTTTCTTTATCCATATTGAAGAACATCTTGTTTGCTTCCAGTTTTTGACATTTATAAATAAAACTGTTATAAACTTCAGAGTGCAGACTTTTGTCTAGACATAAGTTTCAAATGATTTTGTTAAATACCTAGAGGTGTGATATGGTTAGACTATGTTTAGTTTTGCAAGAAGCTGCCAAATGATCTTCCAAAGTAGCTGTACTATTTTACATTCTCACTAGCAGCAAATGAGAGTTCCTCTTAGTAGGCACACTAGCTCGCATTTGATTTTGTCAGCCTTTAAATTAAATTTTAGCCGTTCTAATAGGTGTGCAGTGGTATCTCATTGCTGCTTTAATTTGCAATTTTTAAATAATGTCTAATGTTGAAAGTATTTTCACATGTTAATTTGCCAACTACAGGTGATCTTTGAGAGGTAGATATCTGTTTAGATATTATGCCCTAAGGTTGTTTGTATTCTTATTGTTAAGTTTTAAATGTTCTTTGTATATTTTGTTTTCTAGAAAATCTGTGGTTTGAAAATATTTTCTTCTAGTCTGTGAATTATCTTTTCATTCTCTCAACAGTCTTTACAGTGTAAAACATTTTAATTTAATAATATTCAGTATAACAGTTTTTATTGATTGTGCATTTGAAATATCTAAAGTTCAACAAACCCAAGATCATGTAAATTTTTGTAAGACTTATATCCTCCTTTGTACATTTTAGAATCAGTTTGTAGATGTCTACGAAATAGATCACTGGAATTTTGAATGACATTGAGTTCTATCTATTAATCAAATTGCAAATCATTGACATCTTAAAAATATTGAGTCCTTCAATGCTTAAATACCGAGTTCTCATTTTGTTTGGAATTGTTTTTATTACTGTCTTCTTTGCCTTGTAGACATCTGCATCTATATCCTCTTCATATCATTTTTTAGGATTTACATCTCAGATTTTTATTTTTGGGGTGCTAATTGGTATAGGTAAAATTACAGTTTTTCAATACAGTATATATTAAAATGCATGATTTTACTTTATTGACTATGCATACTGTGAATTTGTTTACTAATTTGTTAGTTTGGGATTTTTTTTTTGTTAGATTCTTTGGGAATTTTTGATATGGATAATCACCCATCTATAAAATGTAGCACAACAATGATGTTTCCTTTTCAGTGTGTTTACTTTCTAGGACTTTCAGTATTATGTTGATTGGGGTAAGGGGTGTAACAAAATATCCTTTCTTTTTTTCTGAATTTAGAAAAAATACTCTAGTTTATCCACTCAAATTATAAGGGTAGATATAGGATTTGAGTAGATGTTCTTTATTAAGTTGGAAGTATTAACTTATATTCCTACTTTGCAGAGAATGTTTATTATGAATGGGATTTTGTCAAATGCTTTTTCTGCTTCAATTAATATCTTTATGTGAATTTCTTTTTTAGCCTATTGATGTGCGAGATTACTCGTAACAAATAAATGTGGGGACAGATTTTTCCCAAGAGATCTTTTTGTATGTTGAGACAGATTGCATTAATGGAATAGAGCTTACTTAGCTGTAGTGTGTAGTACTTTCTATATAGTTTGTTTGTATTTTTTTACTAAGTAGATCTCAGCTTTAATTTTCCATATTTTCCTGTCTCTCCACATTTTAGTAGCAGTTTGCCCTGCAACCTCAGTCCTTAGATGAGTCCAAGAAAAGCCATTGAGTTTTACAGCTTTTTTCTTGTTATAAAGGTGAAAGTGATGACTACCTAATACTTTACATGTTGCAGTTAAAATCAGAAGCCCCCTGCTCTCCCTTCCTGTTAAAAACCAAAACCAAAACAAAACTAATATCTTAGTCTTCATGAATTAATAAATAGTAAAAGCCTTCTGCCAAAAAAAATTCTCTAAAATAAGCACACAGTTATTATGACACTTCCGTCTCCTAACTTTTCTACTATCATGATTTTTATTATTTTTTATTACTTTTATTTCATTTTCTTAAAAAATATTTCAATAGAATTTGGAGAACAGGGGGTTCTTGGTTACATGAATAGGTTCTTTAGTGGTGATTTCTCAGATTTTGGTGCCCATCACCCGAGCAGTGTACACTATATCCAATGTAATGTTTAGTCTCTTATTTCTCACCTCCCACTCACCCTTTCCCCCAAATGAACAAAGTCCAGTACCATTCTTATGCCTCTGCATCCTTATAGCTTAGTTCCCATTTTTAAGTGAGAATATATGATGTTTGGTTTTCCATTCCTGAGTTATTTAAGTTAGAATAATAAATAGTCTCCCACTCCATCATGGTTGCTGAAAATGCCATTATGTTTTTCCTTTTTATGGCTGAATAAATACCATGGTGTGTATATACATATGTAGGTATATATAGGGTATATATATATTATATTATCTTTATCCACTTGTTGATTGATGAGCATTTAGGCTGGTTCTATATTTTTGCAATTGTGAATTGTGCTGCTATAAGCATGCACTTATGCAAGTGTCTTTTTCATATAATGACTTCTCTTCCTCTGGTAGATACCCAGTAGTAGGATTACTGGGTCAAATGGTAGATCTACTTTTAGTTATTTAAGAAATCTCCACATTGTTTTCCATAGTGATTATACTAGCTTACATTTTCACCAACAGTGTAAAGTGTTCCCTTTTCACCACATCCATGTCAACATTTATTACTTTTTGATTTTTAAATAGTGACCATTCTTGAAGAAGTACGGTGGTATCGCAATGCGGTTTTCACTTGTATTTCTCAGATAATTCGTGATGTTGAGCATTTTTCTATATGTTTATTGGCCATTTCTGTATCTTCTTTTGAAAATTGTCTGTTCATGCCCTTAGCCTACGTTTTGATGGAATCGTTTTTTGTTTTTTGTTTTTTCTCTAGCAGATTTGAGTCCCGTGTAGATTCTGGACATTAGTCCTTTGTTGAATGCATAGTTTGCAAAGATTTTCTCCCACACTGTGGGTTGTCTGTTTACTCTGCTGATTGTTTATTTTGCTGTGCAGATGTTTTTTAGTTTAATTAAAACTATTTATCTTTGTTTTTGTTGCATTTACTTTTGGATTCTTGGTTATGAAGTCTTTGTCTAAGCCAATGTCTAGAAGGGTTTTACCAAAGTTATCTTCTAGAATTTTTATGATTGCATGTTTTAGATCCATCTTAAGTTGATTTTTGTATAAGATACGAGATAAGGATCCAGTTTCCTTCTTCTATATGTGGCTTGCTGATTTTCTCAGAACCAATTGTTGAATGGGGAGTTCTTCCCCACTTTGTTTTTGTTTTCTTTGTCAAAGATTAGTTGGCTATAAATATTTTGCTTTATTTATTGGTTCTCTATTCTGCTCTATTAGCCTATGTGCCTATTTTTATCCCAGTACCATGCTGTTCTGGTGACTATGGCCTTATAGTATAGTTTGAAGTTGGGTAATGTAATGCCTCTAGATTTGTTCTTCTTACTTAGTCTTGCTTTGACTATGTAGGCTCTTTTTCAGTTCCATATGAATTTTAGGATTTTTTTTTTCTAATTGTGTGAAGAATGATGGTGGTATTTTGAGCAAAATTACATTAAATTTGTAGGTTGCTTCGGCAATATGGTCATTTTCAAAATATTGATTCTGTTCATCCATGAGCATGTGTTTTCATTTGTGTCATCTATGATTATTTTCAGCAGTGTTTTGCAGTTTTCCTTATAGAGATGTTTTACATTTTCAATTAAGGATATTCCTAAGTATTGTGTTTTGCTTTACTTTTTTCAGCTATTGTAAAAGGGGTGGAGTTCTTGATTTGATTCTCAGCTTGGTTGATGTTGGTGTATAGCAGGCCTACTGATTTGTGTATATTAATTTGGTATACTGAAACTTTGTTGAATTAATTTACCAGAGCTTTTTGGATGAGTCATTAGTGTTTTCTGGGTATATAATCATGTCATCAGCAAACAGTGACAGTTTGGTTTCCTCTTTACCAATTTGGATGTCCTTTATTTCTTTCTCTAGCCTGATTACTCTGGCTAGGACTTCCAGTACTATGTTGAATAGAAGTGGTGAAAGTGAACATGCTTCTTTTATTCCAGTTTTCCGAGGGATTGATTTCAACTTTTCCTCATTCAATATAATGTTGACTGCAGTTTTGTCATAGATGGCTTTTATTACCTTAAGGTATTTCCCTTCTATGCCAATACTGATGAAGGTATTAATCATAAAGAGATGCTGGATTTCATCAAATAATTGTTGTGCATCTATTGAGATGGCCATATGATTTTTGTTTTTAATTGTTTATATGGCATATTACATTTATTGACTTGCATAAGTTAAACCATCCCTGCAACCCTGTTATGAAACTCACTTGATCATGGTGGATAATATTTTTTAATATACTTCTGGATTTGAATATGTAGTATTTTGTTGAAAATTTTTAGGTTTATGTTCATCAGGAATATTGATCTGTAGTTTTCTTTTCTTTTCTTTCTTTCTTTCTTTCTTTTTTTTTTTGTCCTCTCCTGGTTTTGGTATTAAGGTGATACTGGCTTCACAGAATGATTTAGGGAGGATTCCTTCTTTTTTTGTTTTTTGGAATAGTTTCCATAGGATAGGTATCAATTCTTCTTTGAATTTCTGATAGGATTTATCTGTGAATCCATCTGGCTCTGGACTTTTTTTTTGGTAGTTATTTTTATTATCATTTCAATCCTGCTACTTTCTATTGATCTGTTCAGAGTTCCTATTTCTTCACAGTTTAATGAAGAGACTTGTAAATTTCCAGGAAATATCTTCTAAGAAAATTTTAAACATGAAAATCTACAACAAAAATTACACTTTTCTGTATATTTCCTTTTGATTTTACTTTTCAAAATGTGTATCATCAAGTACTAGGGTAGAGAAACATATTAGCATTGTCAGGATATCTCTTATATATGTTACATTATTAAAAAGTAAAGCAAATTTTACTGGCAACCAAAAATAAGATAGTTGATTCTATTGATCATCAGATCATCAGTGATCATTCACATTTTGTTATAGAAGAGGATGCTTATTTTTGTTAATTCTGTTATAGTTTATATTAAAGAAAACAACAGCAGTAATCACAAAATAGGTATAAGTATATAAAGCAATATAAAAAACAGTGCTTCTTTAAAAAACAACAGTAAAAAGTGCTTCTTATATTATGTTCTTAGGATATCATAACATTTAGCTCCCAGTTTTGAAATAATGTATTTGAGTGTCACATATACATATTTCTACCCTACTAAATTTCAGAAAAAAAAAACCCAAAAACTGTTCTTGCTTGATGACCAAAATGTTATTCTTATTAGAGTCCTGTCTTTTTTCAATACTCTTCTAATATATAAAAATCAAATGACAGACCTAATTTATTGAGTCTTTGCCTTCATTTGTAATCAGCCAGCCTTTGCTTCAGTCCCACTCTTAATCTATAACAATGAGACAGACAGTTTAAATCTTCTCTAATCATGAAGAAAAAGATGTTCAACTAAAAAGACATAGCAATGTGTATAGCATTCAGGTACCTGTTCAACATTTCTTTGTGGATGGAATTAGTATAAAAAATCTTAACACTGGTTGCACAAACATTACACTAACATTAAACTGACAATATTTAAGTAAATGGACACTGACTTTTTTATGCAGGTTTCCAATAAAACTGCAAGCCTCCAGATCAGCTTGTGCTTCTATATAAACTGGTTAATTTTTTTCATTGATTTAATAATTCTGAATATATTATTATTATAGGAAACATAGCCATTTATATTTCATTTTATTGACTGATCCATAATAAATTATTTTAAGTTGATTTTAATAGTAGACTGCAGTTATTCACAATAGGCTATACTTGTCCAATATCTTCTGGTTGTATGTTCTGTTTTTGTTGTTGTTTTTGTTTTACTTTATTGACTTTATACTTACACCCTTGTTCTTACTCTCAACTAGTTTGTTTTCATCTTTGTTTTATGCCTCCTCCTACACTTGGAAAGACATATTCACTCTCATTATTTTTGTATAGAAATGTTTAACATACCTGTCTCATCATTTTATTTTGGAAGGAAATGACAATTTTCTAGTTTATTAGCTCCCCAAACAAAGAGGAATTTTAACCCATGATAGACCGCACCTAGTCTCACCCATATCTGATTTGTATAATTTAAGTAGATTTAGCATGTGAGATATATGATTTTTTTTCAGCTGATATTATTTGGATAAGAATTTGGACTTAGAGTTGTCACTGTAATAACATGAGGATTTAGGAAATGTTGAGATAGTGTGAATGTATTTTGCACATGGGATGGACATCTATCCAAAATCTTAGATTGCTAGTTTATTTGATATATGGTACAGGAGAAGGAAGAGAGTGTCTAAACACCCTATACCTGAAAATGTGACCTTGTTTGGAAATATGTCCTTTGTATATGTAATCACGGACCATGAAGTGAGATAATCTTCTATTTAGTGTGGACTCTATCCAATGATGAATGCCCTTATTAGGGATGCAAAAAAGGAAACACAGAGATACATAGATGGGAAGGTCATGTAAAAATAAAGGCAGTTATTGGAGTAATGTATTTACAAGTCAAAACATGTAATGGCTTGTCAGAAGGTACAGGAAGCTTTTAGAGTGAAACGGAAAAGATACTTTCTAAAGTCTTCAGAAGTAACTAAGCCTTGCTGACACTGAAAACCTTCAGAAGTAACCAACATTGCTAACACTTTAATTTTGAAATTGTGGGCTCCAGTACTGTGAAAGTATACATTTCCAATGTTTTAAGAAAGCAAGTTTGTGGTAATTTGTTATAGAAGTTCTAAGAAATATATTAGTCCTGCCATATGATCTATAATTACACACCTGAATATTTATACAACTGATTTTAAACCTTGTAATCACTGGAGACACATAAAAATGTCTATTGTGTCTTTATTCATAATTGCCAAAAACTGGTATTGACTCTTTAATAGGTGAATGTATACACAAACTGTGGTGCATAGATTCCATGGTATATTTTTTCAATGATTAAAAAAAGGAAAAAACAGCTAGCAAGCCACAAAAGAAATGATTGAATTTTAAAATGAATACTGGAAAGTGAAATAAGCCAGTTTGAAAATACTGCATACTGAATGCTTCCAATTACATGACATTCTATAGAGATGGTAAAAAAAAAATTAGTTTGATGAGTATTTGGGTGGGAATGATGTTTGAGTGGCATTGAATAGAAGAAATGGAAGGAATTTTTAGGATCCTGAAAATGCTCTGCATGACACTATAATGGTGAATACACGGCTTTAAGCATTTGTCAAAACCAGAGACTTTAGAGCAGAAAGATACAACATTAATGATGCAAATTATAAAAAATTATTTAGGAAGTTGGAGATTCCAGAATATAGTGCATAATGAAACAAAAAAATAACTGAGTTATAAATTTGTAAAGCAACTTCCTTTAAAAGGGTGGGGAAGAAAAAGTGGTAACCTAAATAAGTCTGGAAATGAGTGAAGTCTGCAGAGTTAAAGGCAAAGGAGATCATGACAAGAGACAGACAAATTCCTAGAGAGACAGGGACAGGTCCCTGATGAAACCTGACCTTAAAACCAACAACAGTTTAAAGCCTGAAAACCAAGCCGCCAGTTCTGAATAGAGTCTACAACTAGAGTGAAAACTTTTATCCCTGCCTCCCCAACTCTCTCTTAATTGGTGCATTCTGAATGATGCCTTTTAACCAATCAAATGGTGCTTTTTTCTAAGACAACCCATGGACAAATCAGAACACATTACCCCATTCTATGCCCATAAAAACCCCAGACTCAGCCTCACAGATGGCTACCTACTTTCCGGACCCCCTCTGGCAGCTGAGAGCTTTTCTCTCTCATTCAGTAAAATTATTCTCTGCCTTACTCACTCTCTATTGTCCACATAACTTATTCCTCTTGGTTGCAGGACAAGAACCCAAAAGTCACTAAGCTGTGGACAGCAGGAGTAAAAGAACTGTAACACTCCCTCCCACTCATGGAAATACAGAAGCAAAAAAGCAGTTGGGTGCCACTTCCTCCTGCTCACTGAATTACGAGAGCAAAAATGCCACAACAGAAAGAATTGTATATAAGAATTATTGTCTAGTTCATAAACTTTTTTCTATGAAGTGCAAATTAATAATTCTGAAATTATTCTCTGTGAGAATACTAGAATCAAAAATCTAAGCAAATGGCTCTTGGATTGTGGAAGCTAAGTTTTTACTTTTGGAGTAGTAGGTACAGATGAACTAAAGAGCAAGACTAGAATGATAAATGTGAGAAGGATTAAAGTGTAGATATAAATATAAACTGATTTTATCTGAAGAGAGATATAGATATTTGTATATAAAATATGTATAGATAAGGCACATATACTTCCTTGCTTTTTTGGCCATGACAGCATAGATGCCAATGATATCCTAATAGCAACAAGCACACCTAGAGTCCAGAATGTGTTTTATAATATCATTTTTTACAACAACATAAGTGCAATACCTATGGTCTGCAATCCCACAACAGCAACCAGAAATTCTTGGGGGAAATAACTGACTCTAGGATTCTGACTTCTAGGAGAAATGATGAATTCTTAATTTCTGTCAGGAGAATGAAATTATTAAGATAAACCTGGAACATCTTGTAGTGCCAGCAAGAGTGATTTTTTAAAAATAAAAATCTTTGTTAGAGATGTGTTAAAGAGGCACAGGAGCCAGATGGATAAGCTCCCCATGGCAGTAGGTAAAACAATTTTGGAGAACAGAAGGAAGGGAGGAAGGAAGGAAGGAAGGAAGGAAGGAAGGAAGGAAGGAAGGAAGGAAGGAAGGAAGGAGAAAAGGGAAGGAGGGAGGGAGGGAAGGAAGGAGAGGAAAGGAAGGAAGAAGGAAAGGAAGGAAGGAAAGAGAAAAGGAAGGAGAGAAAAAAAGAAAGGAAGAAAGGAAAGAAAAGAGAAAAAAGAAAGAAAGAAATGAATTATTTGATTATAACCTAAAATAAAAATAAATATTTATGACATATACTGTTATATACATATGACTGAGTAAGCAAGTCTAATGTAGAGATTCCAAATAATCCACCAGTCTTTAAGAGCAGGCTGTGCATAGTGATACCCTTCTAAAAAGTACAGTATGGAATGTTGACAAAAAGAGTAACTTTATTTCCTTTAGGCCAACTACAAATCCAGTAATAAAAGGTAAATGTAAACTTGCTTTCTTATGGACTTAGCATAAGCTGTTTTATTTCAATGAATGAAGTGTTTGACAACATAACAGCCTTCTCCGTGAAATTTTAGGCCTTATTAGGACATTTTTATTTCTCCATTGTGCATTAATAGAGATATTAAGCAAAAAACAAATTGTAAGCATACTTTCTTAAAAATGCATCATAAATAAAAATGTATTGATGTGGAAAGTTGGGGAACCTTAAATAAGCAAAATGTTTGTTTGTGTGTGTGTGTGTGTGTGTGTGGTAACTTTCTGCAATAAATACCTCCATTTAAATAATAACAATTAAAATGCATTATAGATTGTTATGTTTCAGTGAAAGGGAGTTTAACAAAGAAAGGCCTTTGTAGGCAAAAATTGTGAATTTGTTATTACAATGTGTTTCTTTCTCCATCAATTTGTATTATGCCAGTTTACATAGACACCTCCAAATATAAGCCTGTTGTTTTTTTAAAATTATTTTTATTTTATTTTATTTTATTTTAGACTCAGGGGATACATGTGCATGTTTGTTATATAGGTATATTATGTACTGGTGGGGATTGAGTTTCTAGGGTACTCCTTACCAAAACAGTGAGCACTGTATCTGTTAAATAATTTTTCAATCCCCACCCCACTTCTAGTCTCTCCTATTTTAGAGTCCCCAGTATCTGTTTATAATTTCCATCTTTATTTCCATGTGCTAATTGTTTAGCTATGACTTATAAACAAGAACATGTTTATTTGGTTTTCTGGAAGTTAACTTTGTGGGATGAAATTGCCTTTCAATAATGACTGACTTTGTTTCTATTTAAAAAGGCCTAGTATCTTTATCCCTCACCTTTTCAACTAGGTAAAATATTCAACATATAAACATTTATTTTCTAAATATGTCTGTGAAATGATGGATCTATATAAGCAATGTAACATTTCATCCCCTTATTTAGTATAGGAATAACAAATAAACCATTGACTAGCCCCTGTGATTATCTGTTTACAGAGTATATCACTTATAAACTTTCTCATGCTCTCCTATGTGTTCACCTATAGCCAATTGATGGTACTCTTGTCCATTTTGTGGAGCTCAAGTGAGTCTATATTTCATTTCTATTGATTGCAGTCTCTGAATTCGTTGTTGAAGAATACACATAAATACACCCAGTATACAACAAAACTTTAAAACTTGCACATATTTTCTAGTTATTGTAGAATTCAATTACATTAAATTACAATTACATGAAAATTTTATTAAAATTAAAAAATATTGAGCAAGGATGTAACAAAGTATATAGTGCTTTATAATTTGTAATAACAATTTGATTTACATACTTTATCTCTGATTAAATTCTGTTGTATTCCAGTATAATTTGCATTTTCTTTTTGAAGTTCTTCTCTCCATGTCATGTATAAGTAAGACAGTGCTTGATTCACTTAGCTATTTTTCTAAAATCTCCACTTTGTGCATCCCTATGAGATTTATATTTTTCTCACAGCTGAATCAATTGATTCTTATAAAATCCAAGAGTTTTAAAAAGATAATTTGAATATACTTTATTGATAATTAATTAAATGTTGCTTTTATTCCTAATTTTATATAAAAGAAATTAGAAACATTTGTATTACATTCTACATTCATTTATGTGCATTTATCCATGTTATGTACATAAATTGTAAGAAAATTTTGAAATGTATAGCAAATTCCAAAGGAGTTATATGTATACCATCATCCACTTGCATTTATATCTTATTTAAAAATATGTTAAACATACATAGACCGATTCTTTTCATAACTCTAAATACCTCTAGGCCCAAATGTGTTTGTTTGTACTTGAGCACCAATTGTTAAATTTATGTACTCTTATGCAACCACGCATTTTTGAGAACCTCTTGGTGCTTCAGATTAAATAAGGATGGGATGAGTTCCCACCATTAAGTTCACTCTTGCATTTGGAAGGCAGTCTATTATGGATTCTAGCATATTAGAAACTTTCAATTTTTCTTATGAAAAGAAGTGAAATAGCCTAGAAGAATATGACTGAAATTACTAAAAAAAAAAAAAGATGAAACCTATTTTGATATAGAATGTGAGAAGCTGTGACATAGCAAAAAAGCTGCTGAAAGCTCTCTTAATCCATCCTAAGGAGATCTGTTCTTTTCTGTGCAGGCCAGGAAGAATGGCCATTCTTTCACAACTTGAGGAAGATTATTTTACTATTCTTCTTATCATCCTTCTGCTTAAAAGCACATAATCAGAAAACTAATGTAAAATTGAAAGCAGCTCACTTCCCTCACAAGTGAGAATCAGGTTGATTAAATAAGACTTTTAAGTAAAACATGAAAACTCCTGGTAAAACTTGGAATGTTTTAATTTTCTATTCAAAATTTCAAAAACCTCTAACAGTAGAGTCCATGCTATTTAAAACTTGTCAGCACTGAAGTTATTCTGATGAAATTACAATAAATGTCAGTGATGGAGAATTTTAATAAGTAAGATAGTTTCTGAGTTAAGCATATTTTCATCCCCTCCAGAATTCAACACCTGCTCAAGCAGCACATTACTCTGTCTCAAAATAAAGAATAGTCATATTTTTCCAAAGGTAACAATTAAGCTAGTTCAGTATTAGAGATTTTTAGAGCATCAGGTTAGCATTTACCTAAGATCAATAAAGTTTAACTTAGTCAAAATAGTATAAATGACTGGCTCAGATGCTCTTGGAATATGCTGATCATATTAATAATGGCTCATTGATATCTTTAATTTTGATGATAGATATTCTCCTTAATAACTCCATATTTAATCTCTTAATTGAATCTGTACAGGGGAAATATTTCTATTCATTAGAGAAGATGTATAATTTAGATATGTATTCACATGTCTAAATTCATCAGGCTTTTGAATCAATATTTTAATAAGGAAAAATTATTTGATTACCAGAAAGTATTTAGAATATTTAGTAGACTAAACATAGAATGTTGGTAGTTTATTATTTTCTTTTTGCATTCGTTTACCACTACTATTTAAGAGTAAGGCTTTTGTATTTGTTATCTTCTGCTGCATAACAAATTACCCACTACTATCAACTTAAACAATTACCCATTTACTATTTCACAATTTCTGAGGGCAAGGTACCTGGAAATGACTTGGCTGGGTGGCTCTATTTCAGGTTCTTTCATAATGATGCAATCCAGATGTCAACTGGAGCTGCAGTCAATTGAAGTCTGGACTAGACTATAGAATCCTTCTCTAGAAGGTTTTCGCAAGTGGCAAAGAGGAAGGCTCAGTTCCTCGTGGCTCTTGACACACAGTGACGGTTTCACATTACATGAGCCTTTCCAAAAGACTGCTTGAGTATCCTCATGATATCCCCCAGAGAGTGATTTCTTAGAGCACAAGGTAGCCACAATGTCTTGGATTACCTGTTCTCAGAATCACACATTGTCATTTTTCAATACTCTATTGGTTATACAGAAACCAATACTGAAAACAGTATTGGTTTTCAATACTCTATTGGTTATTCCCTATTTGATGTGGGAAGACATTGCACAGAAAAAGGAATAGTTCATTATTTATTGCAAGGTTCATTAGGGTACATAGCTATATAGAATCTTGAGTTTTAAAGTAATATCAAGAAAGGTGGAAAATATTCTAAATTATTGCTATTTTATGGCCATGTACTTTTTCAGAAGCTACTCTACTGGAGAAGTTGCTGAAATTGGCTTTTAAAGAATTTAAAATATTCTCTTTCAAAAGTGCATTCTCATTTTTCCCAATAAAATAAGTTCTTCAGGCTAGGGGAATTATTTTACACGCTTATTCATTTTCTCCTTTGTGGTGAACATTTTTATCCACTATTTCTCATATGCCCTACTCTTCTAGCAATTGAAAATTTTCAATTTTTTCAGACCCATGTCTGTCTGTCTTATGGACAATGAGAGCAGCAAATACTCTAACCAACTCTAACAATTTGAACCAACAATTTAGACACGATGTATTTTTCCATCATTAGCTAATGGCCTGTATTTGCCAGCTGCTTTTTCTCAAGAAGAATATAATCTTCTAGAATGGACAAAATTGTACACTCTTTTTACTCCTCATTGTATCACTTGAGATAATCCTGAACACAGTGTAAGTACAAAATAATTCTTAGGCAGTTGAATTATCTATACAAAGGTAACTGCTGATAGCATCTCAGATAAAACTGTCTCAGAAGTTAATCCAATTTATCTGACTCTTGAGGGAAAGAGATTCTCTTCAGATGAGTGATTCCTGATGCTATCACTCTTCACCTGATTTTAGCCTACATTATGCTATTATGTGCCATTAACTGATAATGACTTTCTTGAAAAACATCGTTTTATGTTGATCACAATATCTTAGAAAACTGAAGTTCTAAAATATATTTTATAAAACTATTCTTCAGTCAGCGTTACTTTCTTTTTAAAAGGTTGTTTTTTTTAATTTTAAACTATTTTCAGAAAAACATCTTCCTGAGGATTTTGTTATAACTCAATAACTGACAGCACATTTCAAATTTAGTTTTACTTTAACAAATTACTGTACCAAATTTTCTTCAGGCTCAATTTTGATTATTAATTAACACACAAATCCTGTAGCTAAAGGAGGATAGGCACTTCATGCCAAGTTTTTTTTTTTTTTATTAAGTATAACAGTTTATTCATTTCCAGTGACTTTGAGGTTAACTTTTAAAACTCATCTTTAACATCTTCTTTATTTTTCATCATTGTTGGAACATAAACTTCGTGATTTCACTTGACTAATGATAATTATTATTGTCACTCCACACTCCAGTAACAGTGTCTGATTCTAGAAAGGAAGCTTTTCTTTATTTGGTTATCTCATACCCTTTATTAAATCCAGTGCTTGGTTGTCAAGTATATTAAAATTTACAATGCTCCATAATCAGATTTTTTTGAATTACAAGAAAAGTCAAATGAGTCTTTTGAGCCACCTGTTGGATAAGATGGATTACATGCATTGAATATATACTGTAAAAATTTAGGAAGCTTTTATTAATTTATCAGTATTATGTATTCTACTATACCAGTTTTCACCCCAAAAGATATTTACATGTTTTTTGCTTGTTTTGTCTTGGTTTTGTTTATTTGTTTTGTTTTTGTTATTAACTAGAATTACAGGGCTTGATTCACAGTCTCCCTTATCCTATGTTGTCCTCTTCTGCCTGGCTTTCACTTTTCTGTCATGATTCATGAAAAGAACTGAAATCTGAGTCTTATCCATAAAATCAGTCACTCTAACTCCCACCTTTTAGCTTGGAAAATGGCTCAAATGTTGAGTTTGAGTTGTTTTTCAACTATAAATGCTTAATACTTTTACAGTCTTTCAAAGTGCAAAGTTTAAAAAAAATTATTTCCACCACCCATATAGTGGTAGGATCAGCCCAGAATATTTTATACAAAATCTGGGCTTACATTTCAAACTAGATGTTATTTAAGTCTAAATTCTCAAAGGAAGGTTTGACTCTGCTAGCTTCCAGTGTCGACCACATTGTAGTTAGAAATTTATATGCACAACTGTTAGCCTGTCTCTTAGGATCAAGTCCATGGGTTTTATTTCTTTTATCTTTATATCTTGATTTTATTATCAGGGGTCTCATTTTTTCTACTGAGCTTTGTGATTCACCCTCAGGTGTTTAAATAGTTGCAAATTTCAGTAAAAAAGTAATGAGGTTTTTGTTCTTACCCTCTAGGAAGGCATCTTGGCTCTTCATAAATAACGCTCTCCTCCACAATCCTTAAGCAACATCAATGTTTTTTGTGCAGAGACAATAATATGTCCCCCCTTAGTGTAGAAACCGACTCATATTTTAAAATATACATATTAATGTGTATTTGTATTAGCATACCTGCATACATATATATTTTAGAACATTGTTTTATGTTTTACTAAAAATTCCCAGAATAAAGTAGAAACATACATTAAACTACAGTTGCCAACAGGAATACCTTAAGAGAAGATAGAAGCATGAGTTTTACTTCCGTGTTGTGGACTGATAGCACTTTTAGATACAAACACCGTATTTGTAGCTAGAAACAAAAATAACAATGACAAGAAACAATGTATATAATTGTATATTTTGAGAGATAAGGATACCTCATGGACCTCTTAGAACTTGATATATGACCATTCTGAATCATGCTCTTCATAAAATGGTAAAATGTTAAATCAAGGACCTATAAGAACAAATTATCCTGTAGTTTAGCTCTGCTGTGATTAGTTTGTCTTCCCATTCCTCTGTTATGAATTTACTGACAGAAGAAACCTGTTACTTTTGCTATTGTGGATTTCAGATCATTTTGATTCGGGGAGTTGCTTACTGATGCCATTTTCAATTTGCAATTTGGAAGTGGCCTTATGTATCCCTTGAAATACAGCAGATTTTCATCTTTATCTTCCATACAACAAAAGCCAAAACCCTGTTGTTGGCTCCCAGGTATCATTTTAAAAAGCACACTGTCTGGATTAACATTTTCTACACATATATAAAATATAAAAATCATATCTCTCACTAGTCAGACTGCTATATATCTATGTTCTTGTGAACTAATCACCTACATTTAAACTAACACATTTAATAATTACTGAATAACCTTATATCCATAACATTTGATCCCTGTTAGGTGATAAAGAAATTTAATAGATATAAAATAACATTTAAGGGACTGATAAAATTATCATATAAAGTTGAAGAGCCATAAAACACACTGATAAATTATGAGAGATATTATAAATTATTTACTGATTATACTACAGACAATTTGGTGGACTGGTGCTACATAATCTTATAACAACACCGACAGGCTTTAAACAGAAATGACACCCTATAGCTTGTCTAGCTAATTCTGTCATTGTAATAGTTCAAATAAATCATTATAAATCTCTTCGATATTTAATTGCCTGAACGTCCTGAATATGGAAAAGGATAAGGTTAATGAAACTGGATTTGTACTGATTTATTTGTGAACATGGAGAGTGTTGACACCCTTATCCTGTTTATTAGAGGACTTCCTTTTAAGAAGTGATGGCTCTTAAAAGGGATGAAGAAGTTATGCCACTTAAAAGGGATGAGTAAGCAATGTAGACTCACAATTCATAGCTACAACCATGCTAGTCACTTTAATAATAGCCAAGAAAGTCTCCAAGGATTAACATCAGTTTAAAGCCAAAACCGAATCTAATACTAGTTATATTTGTTTATTTTAATAAAAAATGATGTATATTTTATGCTGGTGATTGAAGTTTTTTCAATAATTCATCTTAATGAAATATAAATATGGCAAAATGCACAGATAAGTCTATATAGTTCAATGGGTTTTGAAAAATTCATAAGGCCATATAATCACACCCTAATCAAAATGTAGAATTTTTATCATTCCCTTATGCAACTTCCAGTCAAGTTTTTATACTTCCTGCTCTCAGATTTTTTTCCTATCATCATAGATTTGTACTGTCTAATCCAGAGTTTCACATAAATAGAATCAGACAATCTATTTTTTTTCTATTTTTCACCAAAATTACTCTCAGCAAAATCCTGGCATGTTTATTTTTACATGGATCAATAGTTTCTTCCTTTTGGTTCCTGAGTAAAATTATATTTTAAAAATATGTCACAGTTTGTTTATCCATTTCCCTGATGATGAATAGCTGTCGGATATTTCCAGACTTTGCTTGTTACAAATAAAGCATGCCAGTTAGAATGGAGATCATTAAAAAGTCAGGAAACAACAGATGCTGGAGAGGATGTGGAGAAATAGGAACACTTTTACACTGTTGGTGGGAGTGTAAATTAGTTCAACCATTGTGATAGACAGTGTGGCAATTCCTTAAGGATCTAGAAATACCATTTGACCCATTAATCCCATTACTGGGTATATACCTAAAGGATTATAAATTATTCTACTATAAAGACACATACACATGTATGTTTATTGTGGCAGTGTTCACAATAACAAAGACTTGGAACCAACCCAAATGCCCATTAGTGATAGTCTGGATAAAGAAAATGTGACACATATACACCATAGAATACTATGCAGCCATAAAAAAGGGTAAGTTCGTGTCTTTTGCAGGGTCATGGACGAAGCTGGAAACTGTCATTCTCACCAAACTAACACAAGAACAGAAAACCAAACACTACATGTTTTCACTTATAAATGGGAGTTGAACAATGAGAACACATGGACACAGGGAGGGGAACACACACTGGGGCCTGTCAGAAGGTGGGGTATAGCAAGGGGTGGGGGTTTAGGGGAGAGATAGCATTAGGAGAAATACCTAATGTAGTTGATGGGTTGATGGGTTCGCCAAACTGCCATGGCACGTGTATATCTACGTAACAAGCCTGCACATTCTGCACATGTACCCCAGAACTTAAAGTAGATTTAAAAAAAAAAAAAAAGAAAGAAAATTCTTGTCTAAGGCTTTCTGTAGTCATGTTTTTATTTATCATCAATAAATAACTAGAAGTACAACTTATGTATCATAGTATGAAGAAAGTATCAAACTGATTTTCTAAGTAGATATATGCTTCTATCAGCAGTTTATGAGTGTTTCAGTTGCTCTACAAACATCATTTAGTGTTGTCAATATTTTAAAATATTAGTCAGGGTGTGTGTAATGTTAAATCACTGTGGTTTTAACTTTTCATTTCTGGTAACTAATGATATTGATCAAATTGTTCATGTGCTTATTGGCCCTTTGAGCACCTCCCTGTACGAAATGCTTGTTCAACATTTTCCTACATGGGGTTTGCTCAATATATTGTTATTAGTAGAAAGAGGAAGAAGACTAGAAACAAGAGTATTAATTTTTTTTCTGTACTGTATAGTAATATCTAAGATTTTCTCTATACTTTTGAACATAACCTGTGTCCTTGGCTTGTCTGATCATTGAGATTACAAAAATTACCTACAGGTCTCTATAATGTACATATTTTTTTTAACTTTTGTTTTAAGTTCAGGGGATACAAGTGCAGGATGTGCAGGTTTGTTACATAGGTGACTGTTCGCCATGGTGGTTTGCTGCACAGATCATCCCATCACCTAGGTATAAGCCCAGCATCCATTAGCTATTCTTCCTGATGCTTGCCCTCCCAGACGGCCTCTAGCTGGCCTCAATGTGTCCCTGTGATTTATCATTCAGCTCCCAATTACAAGTAGAACATATAGTGTTTGTTTGTTTCTGCATTAGTTCGCTGAGGATAATGGCTTCCAACTCCATCCATGTCTGCAAAGGACACGATCTTGTTCCTTTTTGTGGCTGCATAGTATTCCATGATGTATATGTACCACATTTTCTATATCCAGTCTCTCATTTATGGACATTTAGGTTGATTCTATGGGTTTGCTATTATGAATAGCACTGCATAAACATACACATGCATGTATCTTTATAATAGAATTACTTATATTCCTATGAGTATATACCCTGTAATAGTATTACTGGTTCAAATAGTATTTCTACATTTAGGACTTTAAGCATCTGCCACACTGTCTTCCACACTGGTTGAACTAATTTACACTCCCACCAACAGTGTTAAAGCATTTCATTTTCTCTGAAAGCTTGCCTGCATGTGTTGTTTTTGACTTTTAAATAATAGCTATTCTGACTAATGTGAGATAATATATCACTGTGGTTTTGATTTGCATTTCTCTAATGATCAGAGATGTTGAGCTTTTCTTCATATGTTTGTTGCAAGCATGTATGTCTTTTTTTGAGATGTGTCTGTTCATGTCCTTTGCTCAATTTTTAATGCAGTTGTTTGTTTTTTTCTTGTCAATTGATTTAAGTTCCTTGTTGACTCTAGATATTAGGCCTTGGTCAGATGGATAGATCACAAAAATTTTCTCCCATTCTGTAGGTTGTCTGTTCACTCTGATGATAGTTTTTCATGATGTGCAGAAGCTCTTTAGTTTAATGAGATCCCATTTGTTAGTTTTTGCTTTTGTTGCAATTGCTCTTTGGGTTTTTGTCATAAAATATTTGCTCAGGCCAATATCCTAAATAGTATTGCCTAGGTTTTATTCTAGGGTTTTCATAGTTTGAGATCTTACACTTAAGGCTTTAATCAATCTTGAATTAATTTTTGTATTTGGTTTAGGAAGGGACTCGGTTGCAATTTTCTGCACGTTGCCAGCCATTATTCCCAGCCCCATTTATGAAATAGGGAATCTTTTCCCCATTGCATTTTATTGTCAGATTTGTCAAAGATCTAATGGCTGTTAGTGTGCAGTCTTATTTCTGAGTTCCCTATTCTGTTTCATTAGTCTATGTATCTGTTCTTATGTAGCCTTGTAGTAGAGTTTAAATTCAGGTACCATGATGGGCCCAGCTTTGTTCTTTTTGCTTAGGATTGTCTTGGCTATTTGGGCTCTTACATGGTTTCATATGAATTTTAAAATAACTTTTTCTAATTCTGTGAAGAATGTCAATGATAGTTTAATGGGAATAGCATTGAATATATAAATTGTTTTGGGCAGTATAACCATTTTCACAATATTGATTCTTCCTATCCATGAGCATGGAATGTTTTTCCATTTGTTTGTTTCACTTCTGATTTCTTTCAGAGTGGTGTGTAGTTATCCTTCAAGAGGTCCTTTACTTCCTTTGTTAGTTGTATTCCTAGGTATTTTATTATTTTTGTAGCAATTGTGAATGGGAGTTCATTCATCATTTTGCTTTCTGCTTGCCAGTTGTTGGTGTATAGAAATGCTAGCAATTTTAACACATTGATTTTGTATCCTGAGACTTTGTTGAAGTTGTTTATCAGCTTTACAAGCTTTTGGGCTGAGATGATGGGGTTTTCTAGATATGGAATCATGTCATCTGCAAACAAAAATAGTTTGACTTTCTCTTTTCCTATTTGAATACCCTTTATTTCTTTCTATTGCCTAATTGCCCTGGCCAGAACTTCCAAAACTATGTTGAACAGAAATGGTGAGGTATGGCATCCTTGTCCTGTGCCAGTTTTCAAGGGAATGCTTCTAGCTCTTACCCATTCAGTATAATATTGGTTGTGGGCTTTGCATAAACATCTCTCATTATTTTTAGGTATGTTCTTTCAATACCTAGTTTATTGAGAGTTTTTAACATGAAAGTATATTAAATTTTATTGAAGGTATTTTCTGCATCTATTGAGATAATGAGGTGGTTTTGTCTTTAGTTCTGTTTATGCGATGAATCACATTTATTGATTTGCATATGTTGAATCAACTTTTCATCCCAGTGATGAAGTCAATTTGATTGTGCTGGATAACATTTTGATTTGCTTCTGGATTTGGTTTGCCAGATTTATATTCTTTTTTAATGTGTGTATTTATCCCCACTGTGTCTTTGGTAAAGTTTCTTTAAAATTTAATAATTTAGTATATTTTCTATTAAATTAACATTTAAATAGATAATATATAGTTATTTGATTATAATTTTGTTTATTTAATACTTATATAATGATATTTTATATACTTACAATTTGATTTATAAAATATCTAATTCCAGTGCAATGAATTGTTGTTCCAACTGTTTAGCATGGTTGTATGTCTTAATTAAACTATATTTGATAGTTTATACTCAATACAAAGCTTATAACTAGGATAATCTTTATTTTTATTATAAAATATTTAATATTATATATAAGTTAATAAGATTAATGCATTGCACATATACTGTTAGTAATTCCTGAAGGCTGACATTTGATGTTTTAATCATTCATAGTTTCTAAAGTACTTTGTTGTAGTACTTTGAAATGTCAAATGAAGAGAATATTCAGCAAATGCTTTCTTTAAGCAGCTGAGATTTCTGTTCTATGCAACTCAGGCTGCCAACCATACATATACCTATATGAAAATAGCTGTTGAGGGGATCTGATGCCAAAAAGCAGAGATAGGAAGTAGAGGGATTTATGAGTGCTTTCAATTTTTGATATGCAGTTATCTCTCAGATCCAATTTTACCCAGTCCTTTATATGGTGTGGTTAAGTGGGTCAATCATTTTATTTATTTATTTATTTATTTATTTTTGTTTTGCAATGGAATCTCTTTCTGTTGCCCAGGCTGGAGTGCAGTGGCATGATCTTGGCTCACTGCCACCTCCGCCTCCATAGTTCAAGCCATTCTCCAGCCTCAGTCTCCTGAGTAGCTGGGATTACAGGTGTGTGCTACCACGCCTAGCTATTTTTATATTTTTAGTAGACACAGGGTTTCACCATATTGGCCAGGCTGGTCTCTCACTCCTGGCCTCAAGTGATCCACCTGCCTTGGCCTCCCAAAGTGCTAGGATTATAGGAGTGAGCCACTGTGCCTGACCTGTATCAATAGTTTACCATTTTGACTAATTTCCTTAAATATTTTCTGTTTTATTTATTATTTCAGAGTCCTATAGAATATTTGCTATGTGCCGTGCACGGATAAAAGAATTTAGAAATATTAACCCCAAACCAACCTATGAGGTACAGACTGTTATTTCTCCAACTTCATAGGTAGAAAACTAAACATTAGTGAATTTAAGTAATTTGCCTTTTTTAGTTATCTACAGCTGTATAACCCTAAACTTACAGATCACCCTAAACTTAAAAAGTCAACTATGCATTTGCCTAAAATTCTGTATGTTAGCACTTGGGCTTAACTGGAAGGTTCTGCTGGTTCTACCTGGGATCACTCGTGCAACTTCAGACCCTTGGCAGCTCTCCTGGGGCTGACTTGTCTCACGTGGTTGTGTATATAACTGTCAGTTGATTCTGGCTGTCAACTGAAGCTTCCTTGTTCTTCTCAACAGGGCTGCTCATTTCTAGCTAGCTAGTTCTAGATTTTCTACAAGGTGAATTTATGGAAGTGTTACTAGAGTTTGAGAGTAGAAACTAGGCCTTTTGAGGCTTAGACTCTGAAGCTTAGCAACATCACATATTATATTCTCTCTTTTTCCAAGCAAATCAAAATGCAAATCCAGATACATGGGGTGGGCATATAGATTACACCTTATTATGCAGGAATGCTATAGCTACATTCCAAGGAAATGGGCACACAGGAAACAAGCAGTTATTGTGGCCATTTTTGCAAACATCTGCTACACCAAAGTTACATAGCTAATGAGTGGGAGAAGCCTCGGAGTCCATAGTTTTAACATTACACTGTGATGCTTTCAATGTAAGCCAGAGTCCTCACTTAGACCCCATATTCCCCTTCATTAAAAGAACATCAGAAATGATCTGGTGTTTTAATATGTTTTGTTTAACATATAAATTAAATTATAGTATGTAATTATTAAGTTGCAAAATAAAAATTATACACATATGTGCAAATACAGAGTAATTTTATTTTACTTATCTTTTTAGAAATGTTTATAACTATCAGTTCATATATTCAATTGTTGTATTAGAATTGTATAAGAATTTACAAGAATTTGTGGTATTCATAATATCCCAAAGAATGTAACAATAATTCTTATAAAAATTATATAAAATTCTTATATAAGAATTTATGCTGCATTCTTCTGGGTATTATGACTAGAATCTTTCTAGCAGTTTTTCTTCATAAAAATCATTGATGAAATAAGCTTAAGATGTGATATAGATTAAAAGGAAAAGATTCCTTATGACTAGATCTTCAGTGATTCAGAGATGACACTGTATTACAACATTGAAATTTTGTTTGTTTGTTGTTTTTTGTTTGTTTGTTTAACAAAAGTTATTATAAAGCCTTCACTTATGGATATATATATATATTTTGTTTGTTTGTTTGTTTGTTTGTTTTGTTTTGTTTTGTAGCCTTGTAGTATAGTTTGAAGTCAGGTGGATTTATTTTTTAGAGTACATCAAGGCAACAAATACAGTGAGTATTCTTTAAATATGCCTTACTTAAACCTTTTATTTGTTCCATTTCTTGAGCTAGATTGCTTATTTTGAATCAAAGTTCCATCAATTACTAAATGGGTGAATTTGGGTAATTTTCTTAGCTTCAGTAACCCACAATATTCCAATCTATATATAGCATTATAGTCACAACTTTTAGATGGATATTTTCATTTATTTACTTAAATTATGTATTTAACATGTATGGCATATTGTACTGAAGTATATATATATATACACACATATATATATATATATATACACACACACACATATATATATATACACATACACACATATATATATATATATATATATATGCACATACAGACTGTGGAATGAGACTAAATGTAGTTAGTTAACATACTCATTTCCTTACATCTGTGACGATAGCTCCTTACATCTACTCTCTTAGCATATCCCAAGAATACAATGTGTTTTTTAACTATAATCACTATGTTTTACAATGGAATACTATGTGGCCATAACAAATAAATATTTTCTTTATGTTGAAGTTCATCAGGACAGTATAGAGAGAGCACTTATAACAGCAGTTATTAGAAATGTTCATAAATGTTGGTAATTAGTATTGGTGTTTTCTATAAGAATTTTTTTCCAAAATCTCAAGTCATTTCTTTTCCTTTTTTTTTTTTTTGAGATGGAGTTCCACTCTTGTCACCCAGGATGGAGTGCAATGGCACATTCCTGGCTCACTGCAACTTCCACTCCCAGATTCAAGCAATTCTCCTGCCTGAGCCTCCCGAGTAGTTGGGATTACAGGTGCCTGCCACCACCCCCAGCTACTTTTTGTAGTTTTAGTAGAGATGAGGTTTCACCATGTTGGCCAGGCTGGTCTTGAACTCTGGAACTCAGGGCATTTGCCCACTTTGGCTTCCCAGCTAAGGATAAGGATAAGGATAAGGATAAGAATAAGGATGTTAGATAACTAGGAGTAAAGGAAGACTCATGTAGGGCCAGGCACGGTGGCTCACTCCTGTAATCCCAGTACTTTGGGAGGCCGAAGTGGGTGGATCATGATGTCAAGAGATCGAGAACACCCTGGCCAACATGGTGAAATCCCGTCTCTACTAAAAAAATACAAAAAAATTAGCCAGGCATGGCAGTGTGTGCCTGTAGTCCCAGCTACTCAGGAGGCCAAGGCAGGAGAATTGCTTGACACTGGAAAACAGAAGTCGTAGTGAGACAGGATCACACTATTGCACTCCAGCCTGGCGATAGAGGGAGACTCTATCTCAAAAAAAAAAAAAAAAAAAAAAAGAAGTCTCATGTATACCAATGCTCTACTTTCTCATTTGTTGATCTGCTAAAAATAAAGAAGTCTTTAAATTTTTATCACTTCTAGTAATATAAAATTCATTCAATGAGGTTTGATATTTCAGATTATTAAAGATGGTGACTAAAAATATCAGTGTGGAAAATAACTCCTCAAAGACTGTATAGTATAGTAACAATTTACAGTTACCTATTTTGTAAACAGCAGGAATAATATAATTTGATATAAAAATATTGTAGATAAAGAGGTCTCATTCATTCAGAATTTTATTTTTTAATTTGGAATCTATCCAATCTACTGAGGCTGCCATAACAAATACCATAGCCTGGGTAGTTTAAACAACAGAAATTCATTTCTCACAGTTCTGGAGGCTGGAAATTCCTAGATCAAGGTGCCAGCAGACCAAAGATTAGGGATTATATTAGTTCGTTCTCACACTGCTATAAAGAACTACGTGAGACTGGGTAGTTTATAAGGAAAAGAGGTTTAATTGACTCACAGTTCTGCAGACTTTACAGGAGGCACATCTATGGAGGCCTCAAGAAACTTACAATCATAGCAGAAGGCAAAAAGGAAACAAGCACATCTTACATGGCAGGAGCAGGAAGAAAAAAAGAGCAAAGGGAGATGTGCTACACTTTCAAACGATCAGATCTCATGAGAACTCTGTCACTACACAGTGCTAGAAGGATGATACTAAACCATTAGAAGCCACCCCCATGATTCAATCACCTCCCACCTGACCTCACCTCCAACATTTATGGTTACAATTCAGCAGGAGATTTGACTGGGGACATAAAGCCTAACCATATCATTCCACTCCTGGACCTTCCCAAATCTCATGTCCTTCTCAAATTTCAACACACACTCATGCTTCTCAAAAGTTCACCCAAAATATAACTCATTCCAGCATTAACTTAAAAGTACAAGTCCAAAATCTCATCTGAGAGGAGGAAGTCCCTTCCACTTATGAAACTGTAAAATCAAAAACAAGTTAGTTACTTCCAAGATACAATGAGAGTAAATGCTCCCCATAAACGTTTTGTAAAGCATCAATAATATCACCATTCTTTCACCTCAGCTTCATTATAAATTAAAGTTTGTTTTTGCTTTAATTTTAACTGAATTCATGTTGCTCTGATGGGAGCTCTTTTTAAACTGATTTCTGACCCTTCTCATTGCCTCCAAACTAGATCCTGTTCAGACAAATTATAACAACTTAGTACGAGTTTATCTTAGTGCAGAAACACTTTGAAATTCATGAATAGCTTTTTTCATAATATTTATTTTTTATGAATTTCTTGAAATATCTCTTATATGGGTGTAAGCATTTTATGTTTTACCAGAATTAAATTTGTATTATCCTAAAGTATAAGTTAAGATGTATTTTACAGTAACCTAGGACAAATAGAAAATAATTCAAAAAAATTGAAAGAAGTAACAGAAATATGAAAATTGTATACTAAAATATATTATTTAATAATTTAGTAAAGGAGAAATAATAAAGACATGGTAAAAACAGAAAACAAATAGCAAAATAGCAGATATAAATGTGACCACATCAATAATATCATTAAATGTGAATACACTAAACACCCCATTGATGGACAGAAATTTTTAAATTAAGTACATATGCAGAACCCATTGCATATGGCCTACAAGAGACAAAGCTTGTGTGACATTGAAAGTAAAATATTTAAAGTAAAAGAATCAAGAAAATTACCATGAAAACACTAATAATAATAGAGTTTGATTTACTCTGCTAATATAATACAAAATAGATTTTAAGACAAGAAATATTACTAGAGACAAAGAGGGACATTCTGTAATGATGAAAGAGTCAATGTATCAGGAATGGTACTCTCTAGAATGCATATACACTTAACAAAGGAGACCCAATATGCATAGATAAGAAATTGAGAGAGTTCAAAGAAATAGACAATTTAGCAGCCAAACTAAAAGATTTTAATACTCCATTTTCAATAAGTAATAAACTAGACAGAAAATTAACAGTTCTATAGAATACTTCAACAACACTATCAACCAGCTTGACCTAATTGACAATCATGAAACACTTCACCTAAAGAAGTGGAAAATCTATAGTTTATAATTCCTATATCAAAAAAATAAAAAAGATTTAAATCACTAACCAAGTTTCATTTTAAGAAACTAGAGAAAAAAGAGCAAGCTAAACCAAATCAAGCAAAGATAAGAATGTAATAAAGATTAAAGCAAAAATCAATGAAATAGATAACAGAAAGAAAATCAATGGAAACAAGTTGGTTCTTTTAAAATATCAATGAAGTTGACAAACTTTATGTAGAATGATGAAGAAAATGAAAGACAATTCAGATTTGCAAAATCACTATGAACTTATAGGACTGTAAAAATTATAAGGGATTACAAACAACTATATGCCAATAAAATAGTTAATTTAGATAACATGAAAAAAACTCAGAAAAACAAAATACCAAAATTGAATTCAGAAGAAAAATCACCATTCACAAACTTGTCCAGAAAATTAAGGAGGAACGCTTCCCAACTCACCTATAAGGCCAGTATTACCTCGATACTAATGGTGGATAAAGTCATATTTAGAAAAGTAAGGACTAATATTAATCATGGATATAAGATGTAAAATGTCTTAAGAAAATGTAACCATGTTCAAAAGAAACAAAATTTAACAAGACATAAAAACATATACACTATGACCAAAAGGAATCTATCCCAGGAAATTGAGGCTGATTTAACATATTACAAGAGATATGTATCTATGTATATATTTTTTATGCATGAATACCTATTCCATTTCATAAAAATATATGTAAATATATGTTGCATATGTTTATTTTCATTAAATATATTTACATATTCATATATATGTATGTAATATACATATATACAATATTTATGTAAGTAATTAGGCATATATGTCAATATATCCATATTTAAATAAAATTAATATATTGAAAATAATATGTTTATAAAATTACATAAATATTAAAATATAACTATATTAAATAGAATATATACTTGCATATATTTTGTATAAAATGGCATATATTTATTTACATATAAAATGGTAATATACCAGATTAATAGAAAATTATTACATGGTAATTTGAATACATGCACACAAATTATCCTACAAAATCCAGCATGCATTTATTATAAATTTTTTTTTAATTTCTTTTATTTTGAATTTATTTTATTCAGAAATAAAAGAATGAATTAATGAAAGATTTTTATTTAACTTGACAAAATCACAAAAAAAGATAAATGCAGAAAATTATTATATTTTTTACTTCAGCATTTTGTATATGTGTAAGATTATCTAATTGAAGAATGTTACTATTTTGCAATAAGAATAATTTGTTAGAAACTGATAATTTAAACATGTATTAAAGTATTAATATGGCGAGCATTATATAATGATAATATATTCTGTCAGTTTGTCTAAAAATTTTTAAAACATGGAAAAATATAATTATTCCTGTTTTTCAATGAACATTTTTTTCAAATTTTTTGGAATATTAGGATTATTAAAATTAAAAATATTAAAAGCAATTCCCAATCAGGTGAAAATATTGTCAAGTAGCAGATTGTTTAAATTGTAGACTTGGGCAAAACAAAACCAAACAAGTGTCTTTTTTAGGGAAAAAATAATTTGGTAAAAAATGTTATAATCATCTTTCAATTTACATTTAAAAATAAGTTCTAGTGAAAATACATTCTAATTTTTCTTAGTAATTGTAGTTAAATATTGTTTCAAAACATGTAACTTTTGTGATTTGCAAGTTTCCAAATACAAACTCATCACTTTATTAGAACTTGCAATAATTTTAGAGATAAATACCAAGAAAGACTCTATTATGTAAACTGAAACTAAAAATCTAAGACCCTCATAAATGGAAAGAATCCCCTTTCCACCAAGGAGACCCCAGAGAAACTTTAAAAAGTGAGTTCCAGGTCTTTGCCATCAATGATAGACTGGACAGGGAAAATGTGGCACATATACACCATGGAATATTATGCAGCCATCAAAAACGATGAGTTTGTGTCCTTTGTAGGGACATGGATGAACCTGGAAACCATCATTCTCAGCAAACTGACACAAGAACACAAAATCAAACACCGCATGTTCTCACTCATAGGCGGGTGATGAACAATGAGAAAACATGAACACAG
>PVKP010022427.1:23967-37798 GCA_004027715.1 Plecturocebus donacophilus | reverse complement strand
GAGGTAAAGGTTTTTAAGCCAAATATGAGAAAAAGGGGCTTCTTTCAATGATAATTTCTGTTTGGCATTAATATAATGCTCACAATATTGATTATTTTATTGTGTATATTCTTTCTTTTTTCTTTACCTGGGGAAAAGAATATAATTCTCCTAAGTAATTTTTTCTGTTGGTTAGAATTCCAGGATATCATGTTATGATCTCATGAATTTGAGATATACCAGAATGCAAGTAAAAGTTCATTAAAACACATTTACACTTAACAAATACCAAAACTATGTATGTTAAGCTTGTCCTTGTAAAAATGTGCAATGAAAACACTTCGCCATATAAGTTTACATTTTTTTTTAGGTAAGAGAAATAATAGCAATACTCGGGGCCATTTTCTCAAGTGCTTGCTGTTTACATTGCAATAGCATTGCACTTTTATTAAAAATAGAAATATCATATCCCTAAATCTTTTCTCCAGATGCTGTCGATCTTATCACTACTTGACACTTGAGGACATACTTGTGTTTTTAAATTTCCAAGAACAACATGTGAGGAGTCAAGAGGAATGTTTCAGGGTGTATTAGATTAGAGAACAATACACTCTATTTACTCTCAATGATCCTTGTTTCCATTCTCACATACTCGGAGCTGAAAAATCAGTGTTTGTCTTTTCACTTCACAGAAGAGAGTCAACTGATTACTATCTTGTGTAAAATATTAAGCTGAATCTTATGACTTAAAATTAAAATATGTGTAAAAATAGAATAAATTTTATTTCCAAATACAATGTTATTTTATTCTGAATGTTAATAAAATAAAAGAAGTTAAAAATGGCTGTTAATTCACTTGACCATGTACCTAATCTGGTGCTTATTCCCTGGGCATGGAGTCACTGAGTTGAATTCTATACATGTATAATAAAGACTTACGCAATCAACTAAGATATTCCACATGGAATATTAGCATGTCTTGGTCAACATCTTATGATGCCATTAAGTGAAAGTCAATGAACAGAATCAGAAGAAATAAACTATCTATAAATCAGAGAGAAAATTTGCAATATGTCATAAAAATAATTTTACCTGATAAATGTACGTAAAACGTGCCATTAGCAATGTAATTACAACCAGGGTCTGTGAGTCCTCATTGTTTTTCTACCCCAAGCATGGAGGAATCCATGAAGTTTCTATGACCCATGAAACTTCATTATTATGAAGTTATCTTTCACTATATGCCATACTTCATGTCATGGATTTTATTTTTTTAAATGAAGCTTGGATGTTTCTGACTTTAAGAAAAATTTGAGGAGTACGTGCCATAAAATTGTTCCTCTCATAGAATTACATTTTAAAAAAGCAAACTTTGTACAACATTGTTCTATTCGTATATTACTTAAACAATCAAATTTTTAGTCTCCCTCTAGGCCAACTAAGACATATACAATCTATACAATCTAGCTAAATAATAAAAAGCAATTTAAAGTTGATAGTACAGCTTCCTTCAGTGAAGTATTCAAACCAAAATCTGACATCTCTTCAAAAAGTAAAGATTGAATGCTCTTCTTGATGAATTTGTCTCAGATTAGCAGACTAGAAGCTGGAGAAATTGGTGTGCCAAAGATAGGGACTCATTAAGAGTTATGTAAATGCTTTTTACCTCAATTGGTTTGCTTTCAATTATCTCCTTATGTCTCCTTTCTTAAATTTGATGGAATTTCTCATTTAGTGAAATATTTCTGAAAGCTTGGAATATGAATTCAGAATGAGAAACAAAACTCTTGAAGTTGAAATACTTCTTATTATATCACTATCTGTCTTAAACAATATAAAATTGAACAAGTTTGCTGTCAAATATTAACTGTTGCTTATACTTCCATTTGTCTCTTAAATATAATTCATCTGGAAATTATTTATAGAAGCACACATTGAAATAGGGATAGAAAATTGTGATCTTTTAAATTTTCTGCATTTACTACAGTCTCAGAGCTAATTCAGCTTTATTCATCTTTCCAAAATTGAGCTCGATTTCTGGAAAATCAATAGAAGACTTGTAAATACTCTTTTTTATTCAAAGTTCTAGATTATTTTGGGATTCACAATACATACCGAGGTGGTTTAATATCACCCAAGTACTCTAAAGGGCAGTTTAATTTCATCTTGACTAAAGGCAAACTGTATGTGAAAGAATTCAGAGTTAATCCATGTGCCTCAGAAAAGCGACATGTGACCAAAGAGTTTGGGATAAAAGAAATGAAGGCAGATGTTTCAAAAAGATAAAGACAATGGTTACAGTTGTTTAGTGATATTATCACTTTAATCTTTTCCAGGTTTTTCCCAACTCTTAGGGTATTCAGCGTGGAAACCTGTATTATTTACACAAATCATGTAAAATGCCACCTAACATGTTATTATTCTACCCAGAAATTCCAGGAAGCAATCAATTACATGATTCCAAAAGTTGTCAGAGGCATGAAGAGGTATAAAGGATATTTTATATATACATAAATATCCACATAAACACATATATGTTATGTATAGATATATACACACATAAAACATGCAATTAATAGATAAAAGTGCATATACATGTGGAAGAAGGAGAGATTGATGTACATGTTTTGAGGTCTAAAACTACATACAGTATATCCATTTTCCTCTTATACTTCCTTATACTTTCAGAATGAGTCATTCTAATTGGACTGTGTATTTGACTGTTTTTAAATAGAAATTCACAGTGCTAGTTTAAATATGGTTATGGCATTTGAAAACTTACCTTTATTTTTGAAAATCATGACTGGAGCCATTAAAATTATTTTATAATAAGGTTTAAACATAAACAAATGTGATAGATAAAATCTTTAGAAAATTGTCAATTATGTCTCAGACATTCTTGTATAAAATCTTGTATATTATTTGCTTTTGAGTAACATATCATAATAAGTGCTTTAAAAGTGTTCAGTATGATTCCATAAATCACTATTACATGGTCAATAATATAATCATTATTGTTATCCTCGTAATTATTAATTATTAGGTTCTTTGTGTCAATTTTACAAGGTATCCATTTTGGTGTTGGTTTTTTTTTTTTTTTTTTTTTTTTTTTTTTTTTTTTTTTTTTTTTTTTTTTTTTTTTTTTTTTTTGAGGCAGAGTCTCATTCTCTTGCTCCGGCTGTAGTGCAGTGGTGATATCTTGGCTTACTGCAACCGTTGACTCTCAGATTCAAGCAATTCTCCTGCCTCAGCCTCCCAAATAACTGGGATTACCAGTGTGTGCCACCATGCCCAGCTAATTTTTGTATTTTTAGTAAAGACAGGCTTTTATCACACTGGCCAGGCTGGTCTCAAACTCCTGACCTCCGGTGATCCACCAGCCTTGACCTCCCAATGTACTGGGATTGCAGCCATGAGCTACCGTGTCCAGACAGGTTTTACATTTATTCAATAATTATCATTGAAGGAGATGACCCATTTTGACAAATCAGCTTATACAATGAAAAGGCAATGCCAGGGTGTGTAGTTTGGCCTTATTTTTTTTAATATAGACTATATACATTTTAATAGCTATGAAATTTATATACTTAATTTATTTGATTGACATTTGTTTTCATCAGAGGGAAAACATTTTAGAATATATTAATTGACTTAAATGTTCAAATCTTAAAAGTGCTCATATCAGTGTCCTGTCCTATCTAGGATCTCTGCAGAGACTGCCAGTGACTGCAATCTTCTAGGCAGTTCCTGAGACTCAATGGCGGAATATAAGAGGATTTCACTCTGCTAAACAGTAAGAATTGGAAAGAAGTGTAGTTGCTTTACCTAATAAGTCCTGATGAAACCCATGTCACATCTAACTAACCACGGCTTCTGCTCCAATAACATCAGCCCAGGACTTCAGAGACTGCTGTTAAACATTATCATTTCTCTAGCTAATTGACATGGTCACTTTCGTGACTTTTTCCTGCAAACACCGTTTGTAGTAGTTGGGCCCATGTTCTCACTCTTTTCTTTTTTTTTCTTTTGCTTTCCATGGATGCGTCCTGTAAAGTCTCTGCTCTAAATCTGGTACCATCGTTCCAGCTCTGCAATTCTAGTTTCCCACTTCATTCTATCCAACAGATTGAGCCTTCCCTAGGATGTTAGAACTAAGATGGCTTAGCTGCTTTTTCCATTTGACCTCGCTCTATGCTTATCAGCCTGCTCTTTCCCACAATCCCTGCCATGAGTTTGCCCACTGTCTCAAAGGGCTTCTCTGCCTGGGCCCTTATGCCCTACTTAGGGCCATCAGTACAGGATGGTACCTTCCAACTTCCTGCCACAAATCAACAGTATGGCAATGCCTCAGTAGCCCTGTATGGCTCATTTTCTAAGGATCCAGGTATGTCGCTATGCATCAAAGAAGAAATGATGGCAGGCTAAAAAGAAGAGAATGCTGGCTACATAGAATTCCACATTCATGTCTCTCTGAGATCCTCTAGACAGCTTACTCCATCAAAGTATAATTCATTCATTTGTTCAGTCAGTGGGTGATACAACGAAAATTTATGGATCATCTTATCTATGCCAAATACTTCACTAAGCACTGGGCATTTCATTTTTTTAAAAAACATAAACACTGTCTGTTCTTGCCCTTACATATCTCCCATCCTCATGTGGAGACAGATTTATGAAACCTAGCCAACAACCTTCCACACCAAAAAGAAAAATAAATCAACAACTAAAAGACACCATAAGGCTAAGTAAATTAATTACGAATAGTGAAAAGTATTATCAATAAAATAAACAAGTGCTGAGGTACTTCTTATCTTTTTAATCAGGTAGCCACTGATTTAAAAAGATAAGATCTCGCAGAAGACTTACTTTAAACTGGGAGAAAAACAGAACAGTTAGAAGAATAGAAATAAAGATGTCTCAGCAAAGGGAACAGCATGTGCAGAGATTAGGACACAGGAAAGAGCTGAGTATGTGTTAGGTATGAACTATAGATCGTGAGACTGGAAGCTAGTAAATGAGGGTGGAGGGTGAAGCTGATGATTTTCTGTGGATAGTCAAAGCCTAGAGCAGGCTGCGGGGGGTGGGAAGGAGCATGTAGATGTCAAGGTAGAGCCCAGATTTTCTTATAAGCACAAATCTGAAGCTATCAGATTATTTTATTAAAATTGCTTTTTTTTTCTGTGTAGAAAATGTGTCATAGATGGCCAAGAAAAGAGGCAGAGGAATTGGTTAGGTATTTCAAGGTGAAGAAAGATGGTAGCCAAGATCAGAGCAGGGGCAGCGGAGATGGAGAAAATGACAACTATGAGAGCCTATTGCAGAGAAGAAGAGGGTGGAGTCCAGAATGATGCCTCGTTTCTGGTTGTTTTCGTGTTCTTTCTCATAGTCTGTGTATGTCTGCTCACCTCTCTGTCATATCGTAAACCCAAGTTCTGTTATCAGTGATCAGCTTTCTCACGCCTGAAATTCTACAGTCTATTTGGGTCTCTCAATTTCCATAGCTTAGAGAAGTCTGAAGATCTCTTCTGATTTCTTATTATTCCAACCAATCCACAATGACAGAACAGGCTCTGCCCCAACTCATTGGGTCTTTGTGCATTGTTTTCTCATGTCCTGGATCTGCCCATCATCAACTACTCAGCTTCTCCAGGTCACTTAAGAAATCCACTCACAATCATCATTTCGTGGTTTTGGAAATTTCGCTGAAAATTTTGAGTGGTATGCAGAAGACCAATTCTCATGAAATTCTCATGTGTTCAACAAATGCTAGCTTCATTCCCCTTTTAGCTCCCTCTATGTTAAAATCATTCAAAGAAGAATGAATGGGTTAATGATGGATAACTTTTTTCATAAATAAAATACAAACACAAGCATTTGTGCTGTGTTTTATGGTGAGCAACTTTGGGATTTTTACTTTTATGCTTTACTAGCTATCTTTCTAACCCATTCTCCCAGCTTTGAGGTTGCTTTCTTTCAAAGTCTCTGGCTTTCTAACACTAGTGTATCCCCAGAGTGCAGCTGTCAGTCACAACCTTGCTGGTGGCTGAGATTGATCCATGAGTTGGCAGAGTGTCACTGAGTGACTTGGTTCTCCTCTTATCTTTCACCTTATGCTTGCAGAGGCGCTAGCAATGTCACTTTCAGCCCATGCCCACAGCTACCCCAGGTGTCAATTTCTTATCTGACATGTTTGCAAATCTCTCATCTTGTATTTCTTGTCCCCAGAGTTATAGACCTTGGATGGTGATGTACCCACTGCATGCCATTGTAAGGTACCAGAAGCACGACTCAGACTTCATTTCCTTCTCAGTTATATTTTAGATGAAACTGTAAAATCAATGAAGGGAATGCCTTTTGCTTTTTTCAGGACCCACCTCAAACTTACAATCATTTCTGTTTCTTCCAGTTTTATGTTTGAGGTTTCAACGTATTCTAATCATTCCATTTATTTTCTATAGCATACATTTTTCTATTATTCTTTGTCTTCTATTTTTTTCTGTGTTCTACATTCACAAACAAACAACAAGTAACTTTGATCCTCAGAAGTTGGATTATGCTTGGATAACTCAATGTTGCCAGTAATTTGAATAATTGTGTTGGAATTTCTCCATTTTAAGGCTCAAAGCCACAGAAAATCTTATAATCTATTTTTAACAGCACAAAAGTGATTCTTTATTCCATCAGCTCATCCCACTGCCACACCTTTCATTCAGATGCACATTGGCATTTGCTAGACTTTACCTCACTGAGCCAAACTCCACCCCCACAATTCATTCTTCTGGATCTATCGTTCTAAAATGTTCTATCAGGTAGGCCCTGGCCACTGAATAAAACCTCCATCATCCCTCATTTTCTACACAGTTTGTGCCGAAAAGTTTTAATAGACCCAATGAAAACATTTTGGTCCTTAATGTACTTGAATTTCTGATCACCTTGAACCCTATTAACTACTTTCTCCAAGTCAGTTATTCTTCTACAAACAGTGGGGACTCTCTAACTGGTAGATTTTAGACCTATCATTCTCTTCCGTATAACATTTCCAAGATTCTATAAGCAGAGCACCTTATGTGTTCAGGACGGTGCACCACGGGTCTCACGGCACAGTGCTGCTTATCTCCACCAGATACTTGTCCAGTCGTTGCCATTGATCCAAAAGGGGTGAGGTGAAGTTTTTCAAACTCCCCTTCCTGCAGCTCTGGACCCTTAACATGCATGTGCTGTGTCCACTCCCTTTGTTCTTCATACATACTCACATACACACACCACACACATCATACAAACTACATACACATACAAGCACACTTGTACACCTGCCAAATACATACACCACACACATATACATACACATGCCATACACACACCATACACACATATGCACATGCCACAAAACGCACCATGCACATAAAGCACATGTGTATACATGCCACACACATACACACACCATGCACATATATACAAATAGCACACACACATATTGCAACACACCACACAACACACACATATACAACCACATAAATACGTACACCACACACATACACACAACACACACATCACACACAACACACACATACACACATCACACAGCATACATATGCAAGCACACACATATATGCACACACCACACACATACATGCATACACCACACACATAAGCACACATGCATTTATCATGCACATATATACACATCACAGCACAGCAAACTCATCACACACATATTACACACATACACACATATCACACATCTACATACATATCACACATACATACGCAGATAACATACAACATATACACTACACACATATACACACCACACACACCAGACACTCACACCAAACACCCCCATGCACACACATATACCTCATCTGCATTAGACCACGTGCCCTTTTAGGTAAGGGTTACTGTGTGTTGTCATTGTTTATCCAGCATTTCAGATGATGTCTAGGACAGCACCAGTATCTGGTAAACATTCAAGACTCAAGTATTCACATGAAGGAATGTGCTGGAAAAGAGAGAGTAATCTACACGGCTCTAATTACACATCTGCCAATTCATTCCTTTGTTCTCCATGCTGAATTTCCAGACTCTGCAAAGAAACTTGTTCCCTCGTCCCAAACAGATCTCACCCTGAAACTCCTCTGTGTTGATATACATGTTGCTCCCTTTTTCTCTAATAAACCTCACTTGTCTCCATTAGGAAAATTCCTGCTCAGACTCGACACGAATGGCATCTCCATTGTGAATCCTTCCTGCCAACTCCAGCAGCTACCTCCCTTGTGTCTCATAGTATGTCACATATGTGATGATACTTGTGTTTTGTTTTCCTGATTTATACAAGTGTCTTTTATATAATCATGTGTGTGTGTGTTCTCATAGCATACCCAATTCCTCAAAACTGTACTGGGAACATATTAGGTGTTTAATAAGTAATTGATCAATGGATATGAACCAATTTCAGATGGTTCCTGATCTGAGACCAAGATTCAAACTCAGTAGAATGTTATCTATATGTCTAACTCCCCTCAGATGATATAAGAGTTACTCTTGATTCCTTAGCATTGAACATCTTCAACTTAGTTATTTAAAAATCATTCAATTCTGGGAAGTATGTAAATGACAGCTTAAGGGGAATAGCATTGAATCTGTAAATTACATTGGGCAGTATGACCATTTTCATGATTTTGATTCTATCCATGAGCATGGAATATTTTTCTATTTATTTGTGTCCCGTCTGGTTTCCGTGAGCAGAGGTTTGTAGTTCTCCTTGAAGAAGTCCTTCATTTCCCTTATTAACTGTATCTCAAGGTATTTTATTCTCTTTGTAGCAATTGTGAATGGGAATTCATTCATTATTTGGCTCTCTGCTTGCCTGTTGTTGGTGTATAGGAATGCTTGTGATTTGTGTATATCAATTTTGTATCCTGATATTTTGCTGAAGTTGCTTATCCGCTTAAGAAGCTTTTGGGCTGAGATGATGGTGATTTCCAGATATAGTATCATGTCATCTGCAAACAAAGAAATTTTGACTTCCTCCTTTTCTATTTGAATACACTTTATTTCTTCTCTTGCCTTATTTCCCTGGCCAGAACTTCCAATGCTATGTTGAATAGGAATGGTGAGAGAGGGCATACTTGTCATGTGCCAGTTTTCAAGGGGAATGCTTCTAGTATCTGTCCATTCAGCATGATATTGGCTGTGGGTTTGTCATAAGTGGCTCTTACTATTTTGAGATATACTCCAATACCTAGTTTGTTGAGACTTTTTAACAGGAAGGGATGCTGAAATTTATCAAAGGCTTTTTCTTCATCTATTGAGATAATCATGCAGTTTTGTTTTTAGATCTGTTTTTGTGATGGATTACATTTATTGATTTGCATATGTTGAACCAACCTTGCATTTCAGGAATGAAGCCAACTTGATCATGGTGGACATTTTGATGTGCTATTGAATATGGTTTGTCAGTATTTTATTGAGAATTTTTACATCAATGTTCATCGTGAATATTGGCTTGAATTTTTTTTTTTTTTTTTTGGTTGTATTTCTTCCAGGTTTTGGTATCAGGATGATGCTGGTCTCATAGAATGACTTATGGAGGAGTCCCTCCTTTTCAATTGCTTGGAATAGTTTCAGAAGAAATGGCATCAGCTCCTCTTTGTATTTCTGTCAGAAGTTTGCTGTAAATCCATCTGGTACTGCGCTTTTTTTGATTGGTAGGCTATTAATTACTGCCTCAATTTCAGAACTTGTTATTGGTCTAGTCAGGGATTCAACATCTTCCTGGTTCAGTCTTGGGAGGGTGTAAGTGTCCAGGAATTTATCTATTTCTTCTAGATTTTCTAGTTTATTTGAATGTAGCTGTTTAAAATACTCTCTGCTTATTAGTTTATATTTCTGTGAAGCCAGTAGTGATATCCTCTCTATCATTTTTCATTGCTTCTATTTGATTTTTTTCTTTTTTCTTCTTTATTAGTCTAGCTAGCAGTCTGTTTCATTAATTTAAAAAAAAAAAAAAGCTCCTGGATTCATTGATTTTTTTGAAGGTTTTTTTTGTGTGTCTCTACCTCCTTCAGTCCCACTCTGATGTTGGTTATTTCTTGTCTTCTACAAGCTTTGGGGTTTGTTTGCTCTTGATTCTCTAGTTCTTTCAGTTGTGATGCTAGAGTGTTGATTTGAGACCTTTCTAGCTTTTTGATGTGGGCATTTAGTGCTATAAATTTCTCTCTTAATACTACTTTAGCTGCATTCCAGAAATTCTGGTACGGTGTCCTTTGTTTTCATTAGTTTCAAAGAACTTCTTGATTTCTCCCTTAATTTCATAATATACCCAGGCATCATCAGGAGCAGGTTGTTCAATTTCCATGTAGTTGTGTGACTCTGAGCATTAACATTCTTTACAGAATTAGAATACAACTATTTTAAAATGTATGTGGCAGCAAAGAAGAGCTTGTATAGCTAAGACAATCCTAAGAAAAAAGAACAAAGCTGGAGGCATCAACCTACCAGACTTCAAACTATGCTATAAGGCTACAATAACCAAAAAAGCATAGTACTGGTACAAAAACATACATACAGACCAATGGAGCAGAATACAGAACTCAGAAATAAGATTGTACATCCACAACCATCTGATCTTTGACAAACCTGAAAAAAACAAGCAATGGGGAAAGAATTTCCTATTCAACAAATGGTTCTGGGATAACTGGATATCCGTGTGCAGAAAACTGAAACTGGACCCCTTCCTCACACGTTATACAAAAATTAACTCAAATGGATTAAAGGCTTAAATGTAAAACCTAAAACAATAAAAACCCTAGAAGAAAATCTAGGCAAAACCATTCAGAACATATGCATGGGCAAAGATTTCATGATGAAAACATCAAAATCAATTGCAACAAAAGCCAAAATTGACAAATGAGATCTAATTAAACTAAAGAGCTTCTGCACAGCAAAAGAAACTATCATCAGAGTGAACAGACAATCTACAGAGTGAGAGAAAAATCTTTGCAATCTATCCATCTGACAAAGGTCTAATATTCAGAATCTACAAGTAACTCAAGCAAATTTATAAGAAAAAAACAACCCCATTAAAAGGTGGACAAAGGACATAGACACTTCTCAAAAGAAGACATTTATACAGCCAACAAACATGCAAAAAGCTCAATATCAATTGTGGGGAACGCTCCCGAGTGAGGCTCCCTGTAAATTGGGCTTCACAGTACAGAGGGCTTGAGCCCAGACACAGTATCTCCAGTTGAGGGAAGTCAAGCTATGGGAAAGCAGGAATAGAAAGAGACTTAGGTTAAAGATAAACTTTGTGGGCGATTACCAGATGGTCATGCAGTCAAGATGTACTGTGTACAATAATTGAGTTTTCTACAAAGACATGGTTACGACTTTGCTGACTCTTCTTAAAGATAAACGACTTACCCTTTGATGTGATAATGTGACCACCTGCTCTGGTGGAATGTGTAAGTTAACCCTTCCATTGTCCTTGTTTTGCGATGCTATTTTTCTACTTTAAGACTTTATGTTCCCCTTTATATCACGTAGGCACATACCTAAGAAAAGTATATAAACTGATCCTGAGCATGAATAAACTGTTGGGGAAGCATAGGCTTCTCCACTCCAGACCCGGCTTTCTGTCATCTTTTGTCTTCCACACACCCGCCTATCCAGGTTGGAACCCTCTTGCAGGTCAAGAGCTCCTGGCAGACATGCTCCCTTTAATCAGTATCATTAGAGAAATGCAAATCAAAACTACAATGAGATACCATCTCATGTTAGTCAAAATGACCATTACTAAAAAGTCAAGAAACAATTGATGCTGGTGAGGTTGTGGAGAAATAGTAACAGTTTTACACCATTGGTCAGAATGTAAATTACTTCAACCATTGCGGAAGGTAGTGTGGCAATTCCTCAAAGATCTAGAACCAGAAATACCATTTGACCCAGCAATCCCAATCCTGGGTATATACCCAAAGGATTATAAATCATTCTATTACAAAGATACATGCACACATCTATTCAGTGCAGTGCTGTTCACAAAAGCAAGGACATGGAATCAACTGAAATGCCCATCAATGATAGATAAGATAGAGAAAATGTGGTACAAAAACACCATGGAATATTATGCAGCCATAGAAAGGAATGAGATCATGTCCTCATAGGGACATGGATGAAACTGAAAGCCATTATCCTCAGCAAACTAAGCCAGGAACAGAAAACCTAACATTGCATGTTCTCACTTATAAATGGGAGCTGAATGATGGGATCATGTGGACACGGGGAGAGGAACAACACACACTGGGGCCTGTCTGGGGGTTTGGGTCGGGGGAGGGATAGTATTAGAAAGGACGGTCAATGCCTGCTGGGCTTAATACCTCAGTGATGGGTTGGTAGGTGCAGTAAACCACTATGGCACATGTTTACCTTTGTAACAAACCTGCATATCCTGCACATGCACCCCAGAACTATAAATAAATAAATAAATAAAATAAGCTCTGATCATCTAGAGACATTACTTCAGTTTTAATCAGCCTACCTCTTATCCTATATGAATCACCGAAAAAATAATTATAAGCCACAAATATTTTATTCTGCATCAATTTTATTGGAATGCAGTAATACTCCTACACTGTTTGATACCTATTTTTAATTCCAGACAGTTTTATTGGGATTTGGGAATCCATAGACTTCTTTTATTTTGTCATCTTTTCTGACATCCTAGAACCCCAGCACTCTACCTGTCCATTAATTAATTTAGTAGATATGTTCCAAAAGTATACTATGCATCAAGTATTTTCTATGTGCTAGAGAGTCCTTAATAAATATAACAGACTAAACCCCTGGCTCTTAGCAACTTATATTCTAGAAGGAAGAAGTAAACAAGAAAAACAAATGTTTTTTTTATTAGAAAGTGATGATGTTATTCCATAAATAAAATCGTGATAAGGAACAGTAACACAGAAGGGATGGGATGGTGGGTGGTCGACTTTCAAGTGGAATAGTCAGTGAGATAACTTTCAGCAATGCAAGGTTTGAGGTGGGGGCTATGCAGCTTCTGTGAAGATGTCAAAGCAGAAAATAGTGTCCTCAAATGGCCTAAAACAGCAACATATTTGGACATATATGTTCACCGTGAAAAAGAATAGAACACTGTGAAAAATAACAGAATAGCAAAAAGACCACCATGTGAAGAATAGAACAATAGAGAGGAAGATTATTAGAAATGAGAAAAGAAAAGTAACAGGGGAAAATATGTAATCATCAAAGGTTTTGAACAGAAGATGTATATGACTGGGCTTAAGAAATTCACTTGCACTACCTGTAAGGCCGGTTGCCTTGCTGGGAGCTCGGACGCACCCCCCCCCCGCCCCCTCTCCTTTTTCCCTTTTACAAGACCCGAGCGAGCTCAGACATGCTCGGGCATGTTCCCTTCTCCCTTGCTCACACAGCCTGGTTTTCTCTTAAAGAGCCCAGTATGCAAACAAGGTGCTGCAACCATAGCTTCCTAACAACCAATAGCAGCTAAGCTTTAACAACCAATAGCAGCTAAGCCTTAATAACCAATAGCAGCCGAGTTTTAACAACCAATAGCAGTCGAGCTTTAACAACCAATAGCAGGCAAGTAATTCCAACCAACAACAAGCCAAGTCCTAGGTCAAGGCTTGTAACTTACCCAATAGCAGTCTTGCTCTCCCACAACCAATCGAGCTGTTTCACTCCCTATAAAAATCCCCTGTCTAAAAATAGACTTTCTAAAAATAGCCCAAGTCACTCCCTATAAAACCCCCTGTCTGAGAGAAGTCAGTGCGACTTCTCCAGCCCCTCCTGTCCAGACTGCAGAACCTCACCC
>PVKP010022427.1:0-23867 GCA_004027715.1 Plecturocebus donacophilus | reverse complement strand
TCCTGTCTGGACTGCAGAACCTCACCCAGGAGCCTGAATAAATTCCCTTGCATTGGATTATTTTGGTGGTGGCCTCAGTTTCTTCGTTTTATCCTCGGAAACAAACCTCACACTACCGTGTTCGTGATAGACGGTAGGGTGGATGCCAGGAGTCCAGTTAGGGGATGATAATCTAGCCCAGAGATGATTGTTGCTAGGACCATTTTGGTGGAAGAGATGAGAAGTAGTAAGAATCTGATATGCCTTGCAGGTAGAGCAAATGAAAGTTATGAATTCAATGGGAGGAGTGAGAAAAAGAGAGGAGTCAAAGGGGGCTCCAAGTCAGGTTTCCCTGAACAATGGAGAAATGAAATTGTTATTAAATGCAGGATAAATTGTTTTGGGAAATGGGAATATCAGAAATTTGGTTTTGAATGTGGTGAGATTCAGATGTTTATTGGACATTTAAATGGAGATGTGAAGTCGATAATTTTATATATGAGTGTGGACATCAGAGAAGAGATACAGGAAATTTCAGATATACAGGTGATACTTAAGGCCATAAGACTGAGATGAGAGCCAAGAACTGTATCTCATTTTACTTGATGAAGAGCAGTTGAAGAAGAACAAGCAGAATAGACTGGAAAAGAGCAGCCAATGAAAGAAGAAAACCAGAAAATTTTGTCACGTTATAAAAAGGAAATACAAAATTGTGTCCAAGTGAGATGAGCACTAGAAAGTGACCACTGCAATCATCAGTGATGAGATTGTTGGTGATTCTGGCCAGACTGTTTAATGAAGGAATAAAGGCAAAGCTTGCCTGTAGTTTGTTCCTGAGATCATTTCAGTAGTACTTTAGGAAGTAATGAACCCTATTATCAATGTTTGCTCGCATCTTCGGCATTGCTCTACTATGCGCTCCTCAGTTCACGGAAATAACTGTCTGTGCATAGGTAACAAAAGAGTTTTGAAAAAATAGTGTTGGCAAAAAATAAATGATGTAGGTGGCTGAGAGGTGTTTCTGAGGAGACAAAGAGAGACAAATATAAATATTTGAAGAGTTGCTTCCATCAGATCTAATGAGACTCTTTTGGGGAATAGGAAGACAGTGTTTTGTTGTGCAAGTTGTGTACTGCAGATGTCCTAGAGGTATCATTCCCAACAATACAGTTTATGTAAATGGCATCACCTGCAGTTGTATGGTTTGTTCTATGAAATATATGTGATGGCCTTGCTTTGCAGTGGTTTGGGATGGGAGCTATAAATCTATTATTTCTATGTTTCTCATCTTTGCGTATTTCTTAGAAAATAAAATTTATTTGTTAAGTAAATGTATTTTTTTCATATAGGAAGTAAACCAACCCCTTCTGGAATGCACAAAGCCAAACATATTATTTTATTAAAAGCATTTTAATGTTTGTTAAGAGTGGTTTTTAATTATATGCCTTACATGTACACCTTAGGGCTTAACTTCAAATCAGATGAAAATGTTTTCTTTATCTTGAATCTCCTTATTGCCCAAACTGTTGGAATAGGATGGTTTAATTGCATCTTTCATCTGATGATTCAACAAATGAGTCAAATTGTCCTATTTTATGCATCTTTCCATCATTCAAGAATCTACTTTTTATCTTGTATTTATATACTCACACAATAACCTGAAAAACTCAATAGCTGAATATATACTTATGTATCTACTCAATAATACAACATATGCCAGACTTTGAACAGTAGGATTCCAAAAAGTAAGCGTGACATACATTGTTCGTGCTGTTTAGATTTATCTATTGTCATGTGACAAATTTTTCCCAGACCTGGTAATTTCTAAAGAATAACCATTTCATTATTCCTTATGGTTTTGTAAAGAGTTGTGCGGGGCTTAGCTGGGCAATTCTTCTTCTTCACGTAATCACCTGGATATTAAGCTGGGATCTTTGTTGTTCTGGAGGGTCCAAGTCAACTTTACTCATATTTCTGATGTCTCATGGTTAGGGAATGACTGGAAGGCTGGACTTCACTGGGACCCTCTCTTTCTCTTCATATTCTCTCAGACCCTCTCCATGTGGTCTATTCAGCAGATTAGGATGACTCTGCATTACGATTCAAGAGTCAAAGCATGAATGATTCAAGAAAGAGGACGAAGCAGCGAATGTCTTAATCCTCACCCAGGAAATCTGCTATTCATCAATCCCATTGTATTCTATTGGTGAAAGAGTTATCTACGCATCCTAGACTTAAGTCAGTGGTACATAGACTTTCAATAGGTTATGTAGCAAAACATTTGTTGCCATTTTAAATCTCTAACATCCACTAATCTTTTAACGGAAAGTGTGTATTTATTAACAGTGCCTTACTATGACTGAGAAAAGAACTACAGACATTCTAAGGAGTGGTTGATAAGATCATTTTATTCTGCCAAATATATCTAGAAGTCCATGTTAGAGCTTAAATGACAAAATATTTACTTTGCCAAGTCAAATATGGATAAGATTTAGGAAACCTGAGCTTTAAATTCTTGCTATTGAATGCCATGCTTGTTAAACAAAGTGTTTCTGAGAAGACAAAGATGACCACCACGAACAACAAAAATGTAACACGTGACTTTCATGGTCTTGCCCAGCTTCAAATAGCACCCTCCTGATATTCCCTTAAAACTGGAGCTGTACAGCAATGGCATAGCAAGATAACCACCTGGAAAATTCAAACAAGCAAAACATTCTGTGCATAGTGACCCTACAGTGGAGTGAGTGTGAGATGGGAAAAAAATACCTATCATTCCCTTTTCCACCCATGAAGAAGAGGAATCATTTTGTGGTCACTGAAGATCATTACACTGTTGTCTTAGGCACTCATCATCTTATACTGCTTAATGACTTAAAGTCATATTAAAGGGAGATGGCTTGCACATGTCAAAGGTTAATAAGGATTCATAAAATCATCCATGATGCCACTCAGGTATTTGTAAAATAACTCATGCTATAAAAGAATTGCTAGAAGAAGAGTTGTTACATATCTAATATATAGCCATATGTGACCTTCCAGATCCTCTTTTAAATACTGACTGAGAGTTTTGTATTTTCACGAAGAATTAAAATAGTAGTGAGAAATACTGATTTTTAGACTTCTTCTCAAGTTTTCAAAAGTGACAGAGGAAAAAAGAAAAACAACAGTAAAAGAAAATCACAGCTTAGGTATCCTAATGGAGGGATGATTTTTCAGGCACTTGGATCCTAATAACATTAACTCTACCTTTCCTAGTGTGTTACTAAAAAAAAGAAAAAGAAGTCGTATATCAAAGTGGGAAAGAACCCATTAAAACAAGGTAGCCATATAAATTCTCCTGCAATACAATAAATTATTTTTAATGAGTTGTGCATTTTAAAATATTTTTTCCAACATGAAGTCTTGTCAAGGGAGCTACATTTTAGCAACATGGTTATATAGGAAAATATATGTTTGTAGCAGTATAAACATTCTTTTTGACTAGCTAGTTTTCAAAAGTAGAAGTTTGTGAATTATTATATTTATTTTTTATTATCTGTATAACAATATAAATTAGAAACTAGGTGTTTTCCTTTTTTCATAGTAATATAGTAAAGTTTAGTTCAAATGTATCTGATATCTAATCTATATTATTTTCATTTTCATGGCAAGGCTATATACAATCGTGCAGGTTTAAGTTACAGAATACACATAGCATCATCAACATACAGTAATTTGTATTTATGTGGTAGTTTAGATGTTCCAAAGGTTTTCTTAACTCTTTGATTTCCTTTATTCCTCACAAAGTGAGGCACAGTAAATGCTTCACTGTGAGCTTCATTCTTTCAGATGAAGACATTAAAGCACTGTGACACTGTCAAATTAGCAAAATCAAGTTTGAACTGAAGTCTCTACTCTGCTACAAGGGTTCTTACCTATGGAAACTAATTTAACACTCAATCCCTCGTGCTTTTGACCCAGATAGATGCTATACAGGTAGCCCAACTGGCTGTTTTATATTTTAGCACCAGGTGTTAAATATATGCATAAACTTGTTCTAAATTGCATCTTATGATGCACAACTACAGTATCAACTGGGTACAAGTTTAGATACTATCAGGACTGAAAATATCCTCCAGTAGAGAACAGAAACCAATACACTATTTATATTATAGCTAAAAGCCAGACATAAAGGTGTACATAGCAAAAATTTTTAACACTCACCAAATATCCTGGGATCCTTTATCTTTGGCAATCTCCTTTAAAACTAGATAATTTGTAGTTACTGTTGGCCATTGAAACACAAGCTGAACTGGCACATAGTACTCTGGATAGAAAGTTAAGGGAGTGAAGACTGTGCCTCCTCTGTTATCTTTCTGCATGTTCCAGACTATACAGTTTCAAGAGAGGGAGCATGGCTTGACCTGCAACAGACTGAGACAAAAGCAAGAATAAACCAGTACAGCATTAAGCCTTAAATCCTCAGGGCTTTGTCTCTCACAGTAGCTCGATGCAAATATTTTAACTAATACAGTAGAGTGCTTTTAAGGAACAGAAAATGGTCTCGGGATTGGGAGCAATCTTCATGACAGTGACTATGAATTGATTGAACAGCAGCATTTCAGCTACAGAGGACATGTTTCAAGGGCCAAGAACTTTTGCATAGATGACGCACTTAAGGCATAGACTCACCCTGGAAACCCCCATTCCAGCAACAGCCAGAGCACAGAATAAAACCCCTCTGTTGTAGAACATGTGACATGTCATAAAACGCTCACATCAGAGGGGACCTGAGAGTCAGGGCAGAATGTGACAGTGTCAGTCAAGATAGGTAAATGGTGGTTTAGGACTGACCACTAAAAGCAAACATTTTGAGATGTTAGGTAGGAAAAAATGAAGGCTTTAAATATGTGTAATTAACAACACAAATAATTAGAGCTTAAAATGTAATAGCAGTGCAGTTTCTGGAACGACATTTTTTTCACTTCGATCAGTTAAAGATTGAAAGATGAAGCAATCTTTAATCTTACGAAATTTAAATATCCAGAAAAAGTTGATAGCTCTCCCACTGCATACTCAGACCATTGACAACATGAGATATGTCAAAGACTCCACAGAGAAAATGACAGTTAAAAGAGACATTTTCTACTTTTTTAAAGGATGCCTGGCTAATCATTTTGCTAGGTCCTAAATATACAAAGAAGAAGTTAATATCCAAACACACTTCTAGCAGATATGTTCTATTATGCAGTTTGTAGTCTGTGTGTGTTTAAATGACCTTTTCAGTATTATGTCAGTAGTTCCTGTTCCATTTGTGGAAAATATAGTGTTGGCAAAAATTATATTTTTTCATTTTTTAAAAATCCAGATTTAGAATGCATCATTTTTTAAAAATCTTCAGTGCATCATTTTTTTAAAATCCAGATTTAGAATGATTTTAAGCATTTTTGTAGTCATAAAATGAAAGAACAGGAATCACTTAATGATTTCCTTAAGTTCTATTATTGGATAACATTTTAATTCTGGCCCCAAAGAGACCCCCTAAAGAGGCTTTGTGTGATCAACATGGCTGTTTATTCACCTGGGTGCGGGCGGGCTGAGTCCAAAAAGAGAGTCAGAAGAGGGTGGTGAGATAGGAGTTGGTTTTATAGGTTTGGGATAGGCAGTGGAAAGTTACAGAGATACAGTTCAGAGTGGTTTTGCAAGCTGGGAGGGGGTCATAGAGTCTGGAGTCATGAGGTTGACCAAGGTCAGTTCCAAATTCCAGTTGCCTTATCAGTTAAGGAGCGAATAAAGAACAATAGCAGAATGTTTCAAAGTTAGTCAGGCACCTCAGGGGTTGGTCATTCTTCCCCTTTTTGTGGTCTTCCAGTTACTTCAGGCTTTCTGGTTCCAGGAACTCATCTGGAATGCATGTGCAGGTCACAGAGGTTACCGTGCCGTCCATGGCATGGTCAGTTGGCCTAAAAGACATTATCGTTTCTAAAATACCCCTAAAACCCGTAGTAAAGGATGCTCGGCACCATCTTCAGGGAAGAATGGGTCACAGAGTTGGTTCCTTTGTTTTTTTGACATAGGGTCTCACTCTATTGCCCAGGCTGGAGTGCAGTAGTGTGATCTTGGCTCACCGCATCTCCACCTCCCGGGTTCAAGTGATTCTCCTGCCTCAGCCTCCCAAGGAACTGGGATTATAGGCACATACCACCATGTCTGGCTAATTTTGTACTTTTAGTAGAGACAGGGTTTCACCATGTTGCCCAGGGTGGTCTCAAATTCCTGACCTCAGGTGATCCATCCACCTCAGTCTCCCAAATTGCTGGGATTACAGGCATGAGCCATTGTGCCCAGCCCCTAGAATTTGTTCTTAATCATATTTCAGACTGTAAAGTGAAGGCTATCTTTGTTTAACATGGCAAGAGTCTTAGTTGGAAACTATTATAAAACATAACTGGTTTCAATAACTTTTTCTATGTTTTAATCTTTAAAACATCAACAAAGCAAAGAAAACTAAGAGTATTCAAATAAAATTTATCTCATTTTAAGCAGCATCTAATGTTGCCCTAAGTATCTCTGTTCTCTGAGATACTTCTGACCACACATACAGATGTGTGCACAAGCCCACCTATTCACACACACACACACAAACACACACAAAGAGCTGAGATAAGAACAAAAGGCTAGTAAGAGCTATGGGAGCTCAGAATAAAGTGGTTTAATTAATCACTGGATTAGCTGGGGACTTTGCATTTTCTTTATATATCTCTTTAAAATGATGCCTATCCACCTTGCCAATAAATTGCCTGTGCATGTTTTAAATTAGGTATTTAAAGTTATGTTGGGATTTTTTTATACCAAAGAGTTCAAAACTATGACATAAGAATAATCTGGATAGCAATGACCAGTTTTACTTGTCAAGTGTTATAGCTGGATTCATAGGAAAATGAGTCATCAGTGATATTTAGCTGAATGTGGGCAGCTTTTCTAGCATTGAAATACATTTGTAGAATGTTCTCTTTTATCTTCTTTTCCCTGTTTCTATTAGTTGAGTTCTTGCATTCTGTATTTATTCCAATCCAGACATTATCATGGTTTTCAACTTTGCACGTTCCTTGTCCTTGATAAATGAGTGTTCATTGATTTCTTTTCAAAGTGGCATTTCCAATTTAATAAATGAGACATTTACTGTGTGACCTTTGGAAGAATACTTAACCTCTCTGGGCATTACCTTCTTCCTCTATAAAATGAAAGAACAGGAGTCACTCAATGATTTCCTTAAGTTCTATTATTAGATAACATTTTAATTCTGGCCCCAAAGGATATTTTTATTTGTTCCAAAAATATTTATAACTGTACTCTGATCTTGGTAAATAAAAGTACAATAGAATGAATACATTTTTAACAGCCACGCTAATAATCTCAGATTTTTAAGAAAGATACTTACTTAAGCTCTGCTTTCCAGATATGCACTTTATCTCTTCTATGGAAGCTTCTTTCCTTTAGGGAAGGGAACCAATGCTTAAAAGAAGCATTTTCATAACAGAAGTCACAGTCCCTACTAATGCCTGTTCAAGGACAAGAATATATCAGAAAAGGAGCCTTTGTCCTATGTTGAGGTTAAATACTTACCACTCCTAGGGAAAGCTTACATTTCTTTTGTGCTATGTGTCTGTGAATGTTTTATGAATCCAATTGAGCTTAAGAATCAAGTTTCTCCGACAGACACAGTTTATTCAGAGGAATAAAGATACAGCAGAAAGTTATTGATTTTTGAGGGATCTACGCCTTGTGAAAAATTAACCAGACATTCCTTCAGAATCAATACGATTACCCTTGCTGCTTCAGAACTATTACACTGAGTCTGACTAAAGAATGTCTCCATCACAGAGGGCAGTGGTTGGTTTTGTGGGTCTTTTGAAAACCAAGGGCAAGTGATTTTCCCTTATTTATTCTCTATTTTTGCTCCATGTTTTCTAAGCCCCTGCTCCTTTCCACAAATGCATGCGTAAAAATATCTTCCAAGGCCAGGTGCAGTGGCTCATGCCTATAATCCCAGCACTTTAGAAAACAGAGGCAGGAGAATTGCTTAAGCTAGGAGTTCAAGACTCAACTTCCAGTCCATGTAGTTAGTAAAACATTGAAATTAAAATCCTATATAAATATCAGTTTTTATTGTTGCTTTTCAATTGGGGTTACCACTCTCATCTCTATTACTTAATGTTTCTGATACTTCTAATTATTATTATCATTTTTTTACAACTGAGAAAAGACTGCTCTTTTTAATCTCTGCTCAGACACAAGAGTTCTTATTGTCTCTACCACTGAATCAATATAAATTCATACATTGATTCATTCCTATTAGATCACTGACAAGCGGCTGAAGTCCGTTTTCAATATGCATTCACTGCGGGTCAGGCACTATATTAGCTGCTAGAATACCCAGAGGAACAAAATATAAACTCTGTCCTCAAGGAATCTGTTGGCTAACAACATTTCTTCAAGGGAGTGCTCTTGGCATTCAGAGAAAAAAAAAAAAAAAACAAAAAAAAAACACTTTATTGTGCAAGACTGCCCTGTACCTTTGCAGGGCATTTGGTGTTGTAGTTTGAATCCATCAAATGTCAATAATAGCCTTCTGTTACGGTGGCAACCAAAATTTCCTCTTCATAATTACAAACAAATGTTGGACAAGTAGTACTGTTCCCATCTGAGCCTCTGATGAGCTGCTTAATGTCTTCCTGGATGTCTGGATACAAGATATCTATCCTGCTTCTTCTGAAAATAGGCTTATGAATTGAATCCTTTACTTTGGTATTCTGGCTCCCAAATGTTTTGCTCTTTGCAGTCCCTTGTCTCTATGGAAACCCTGGTCCCTGGCATGTCAACGGTGTCTTAGGATCTCTACTCCACCACTTCCACCCAAGTATGTGCTGCCTAATTCTCTAAATTCCCTCCTGATGGACAAGAGGTAGCCTAGTACATCTAGCCTGTCACAGTAATGTCTTATTCAACTCTATAGTGGTATCAAGAATTTCTCTAGAAGAGTATTTGGGATACAGGTGTACTCATTTCCAAGATTTTCTTGAATAATGAACAATGTAATGTAGTTGTCAGAGTGAAATTACTAGGAAAGAACACTTTTTCCCTCCTTCATTAAGTCATTCATTTAACTGTTTATTGTTACTAAGTACCAGGTATTTGACTGATCTTTGGGAGCATGGATGTAAGCTTAAATGAATATTGCCGTTTCCCTTGAAGATTTTGCATTCTATTGGTAAAGATACTCATCAAATCATCACATATATAAATGACATTTAGCCTAAAAAAGAGATAGAGAGCTCCGAAAGGATATAATGAGATAAATGTCCTTGTCAGAGAGCTCTGTGACAATTATCCAAGGGAATTGTCACTAAAGAATGAAAAGGAATTAACCAAGTAAAAAAAGAGAGAGAAGAGCATCCTAATCATAAGGATTCGTGGGGGCAAAGGACTTCTCCAGGTGGAAGCAGAGTGAGTGCAAGAGAACAAATAAAGGCCAGTGGGTTAGAGCAGAGAGAGGCATGTGCAACAAGCCAGGACGAGCAAGAGGGTGCAGCTTACCATGAAGCATCGTAGCTTTAAGAATGGGGAGTTTCATGAATTTCCAAGGAGCATTAAGAAGCCCTAGGAATGTTTTAAGCAAGGAGCAGGAATGGGGTTGTCACATATCCCTATTTTTATTTACAAGATAATCGCTCAGTAGGTTGTGGATGAACCATAGTATGTACGGGTGAATAAGTAAATGATTTTGCATCAGTCCAACAAACAAATAATAGCAGCTTGATCCAAGATGCTGACAATGACAAGGAAGGGTATATACGCAGTGTACTTAGTGTTGACTGCAGGGGAACGCAGGACATGGTGTCTGGTAATGCTAATTGAAAAAAAACACAGGAAGAAAAAACATGGAAGTGGGTTGAGGAGTAGAGAGCATATGCTCAATTTTGGTAAGTTTTTAAAATGTCTTTGAGACATTAAGAGGAATATGTAACGTAGCAGATGCATGGCTGGCGTTGGGAGGAGTCATCTCACTCTTTTTCACATTTTGAAGTTACCTGTATACATGTGCTGAGGACATAGAAATGAGTAAGAGTGCCTAGGGGGAGTGCAGAAAGAGCAAACGAGCAAGGACCAAGAATCAAGCTCTGATGAATGCCATAATGAAGTGGCCCAGGCTGGAAGGCTGGGTAGGCAAAGGAGGCAGAGAAGGAGGGGCTACACAGGCATTAGAACAAAGGCCAGTGGCATGTCATGGCAGCCAAGTCATGATAATACTGCAGAAGAAGGCAATAATCCATAGTTTAAAATGCTGAGAGAAATAAGGGATAAAGGACTAAAAATGTCAGGCAACATACAGGTCAGCGTGGGCATTGCTTTGTTGGACACATAAGGCTAGAAACAAGGGGAAATTGATTGAAAAGTGAGAGGGATGTGAGGGAGTGGAAGAAACAGGTAGAAACATTTGTTTAGAGAGTGGTGCTTCGCCGTAGGTTACAAGCCAAAGTGATATCTGAAGGAGAGTAAATGTTGACTTAGGTTTCTCTACATATTTAATTGAAATATTATATGTGTGTGTGTGTGTGTGTGTGTGTGTGTGTGTGTATTTGAACATCCTTAAGAAACAATAGAAAAGTGCGACTGAATATACCAAAGGAAGGTTACTCTAAAGAGAGGAAGTGAAGGGAGAGAGAGAGGGTTTGTTGCATTCCAAAGCACAAGTAGAGGAATGTTTCTGAAACTCAAAAGATGGTCATTGTCTTATAATAATATGGAAGGAGGATAGGGTGTGTCTTGAAGTAGCTGGTTTAGGAAAGAGAGTCAATGTTTTTGGATCTTGACTAAGAGAAATGTATTACTGATCGTGGAAAGGGTGGAAGAGGGAGATCTATAGGCAGACTGAACAATTTGTAGGTGATTAATATTATGGAACCTAGGCTGAGGTAATCAGAATATGTTGCAATTGGTACACATGGGCACCAATGACCAATCAGAAACAGGCCAGCAGGCCACACCTGTGTGTGCCAGCCTGATGGCAGCTCTGAGTATACCCAACAATTCTGTAGCTCAGTCACAAAGGAGAAGAAAGAATTTTTTCCTTTATTTTTATGCAAAAGCCTTAATTTGAATATTTACATGCAGTAGGAAAGGCACAAATGGAGAGTGAACATATCAAGATTTATGCATAGTCTTAAATGAATGAACCCAAAAGCAGAACTTTTGAGGCCACTTATGGCTTGGGCCCATAAATGGCAAAGGGTCACCTCTCTTGTTGATTAGATTGAGCCCCAGAGTGAGATGTTTCAAGGGAGGTGACCACATACATATGTGAACATCAGGGGCCATGCTTCATTAGAAACTACCAATACAGCAGGCTGTCTTTGAAGGTTCTAGTTTAGAGAGTTTGAATAGGGAAGGTCTCTCCGAGAAAAGACCTGAAGCAAAAGTGGATATAAAAGAGCAAGTCATCTGACAAAGGGCTAATATCCAGAATCTACAAAGAACTAAAACAGATTTACAAGAAAAAAACAAACAAGCCCATTCAAAAGTGGCCAAAGGATATGAATGGACACTTTACAAAAGAAGACATACATGAGGCCAGCAAACATATGAAAAAATGCTCATCATCACTGGTCATTAGAGAAATGCAAATCAAAACTACATTGAGATACCATCTTACACCAGTTAGAATGGCGATCATTTAAAAATCTGTAGACAACAGATGCTGGAGAGGATGTGGAGAAATAGGAACAGTTTACACTGTTGGTGGGAGTGTAAATTAGTTCAACCATTGTGCAAGACAGTGTGACGATTCCTCAAGGACCTGGAAATAGAAATTCCATTCGACCCAGCAATCCCATTACTGGGTATATATCCAAAGGATTATAAATCATTCTACTATAAGGACACATGCACATGTATGTTCATCATGGCACTGTTTACAATAGCAAAGACCTGGAACCAACCCAAATGCCCATCGATGATAGACTGGTCAGGGAAAATGTGGCACATATACACCATGGAATATTATGCAGCCATCAAAAACAATGAGTTTGTGTCCTTTGTAGGGACATGGATGAACCTGGAAACCATCATTCTCAGCAAACTGACACAGAACACAAAATCAAACACCATATGTTCTCACTCACACGTGTTGAACAGTGAGAACACATGGACACAGGGAGGGGAGCATCACACACTGGGGTCTGTGGGGGGGAACTAGGGGAGGGACCGTGGGGGGTGGGGAGTTGGGGAGAGATAGCATGGAGAGAAATGCCAGATATAGGTGAAGGGGAGGAAGGCAGCAAATCACACTGCCATGTATGTACCTATGCAACAATCTTGCATGTTCTTCACATGTACCCGAAAATCTAAATGCAATAAAAAAAGAGCAAGTCATAAAAAGATCTGGGGGAAAGCTCCTAAGTCAACAGAACAGCAAGTCAAATGGCCTGAAGGTGGGATGGTACCGTAAGTACAAGGACTTAAATGGTAAGTATGAATACAGTGGAAGGATAAGTACAAGAGTGATCTGAACTAAGGTCAGAAAGAGAGACAGGTTCATTTCATGAAGAGTCTTAACGAGTATGAGCAGAAGACTACATTTTGCAATGTTTCCAACAGGGAATAATTAAAGAATATAGGACAAAAAGAAGCCACACAGTTTGATTTTTTAAAAAGCATTCATCTTCTGTGTGAATTGACTGATTGGAGCAAGAGTGGAAGCCCAGAAGTGAGTTCGGAGTTAATTGCTGCCTTCTGTGTGAGAAGGGTGCAAGAACTGCTTGTGGTGGTGACAGAGGGTTAAGAGGTAGATTCTTGGGAATATTTTGGAGGCGAAACTGACAAGACTTGGTAATGAATGTGATATGGATTTTCAGGCAGAGAGAGGCATGATCTGAGCATGAATAACAGAGTCAGGATGATGCCATTTATAGATATGGAGAAGGTTGGTGGGAGCTTGAGAAATCAAGAGATCTATTTTGGACTTGTGAAGTTGAGATGCTTATTCAACATTCAGATGAATGTGAAAGCGAATGTTACAGCTCAGGGACTGAAGACAGTCCAAAACATTAATCTGGTCTCTAAAGCCATTGGACAGTATGATATCACTTAGGGAAGGAGTATAAATTGGCAAGACTAAAATAGAAGACAGAGATTTTGCGGTCAAAAAGAGGACGAAGGACACACAAAGGAGACTCGGGGAGAGGAGACAGAGATCTCGTCCAGTCGCGTTAACAAAAACTTTAGCTGCAGTGTGAGCTTGAGTCAGATGAGGAAGGGGCCCGTTGCAGGGAGACAAATTAGGAGGATTTTGTAATAACACAGGGGAGATATGACAGACTTAAGTTCAGGCAGGAGAAGTGGTGAGGCCAGGGAGCAGGGGGTGGGAATTTAGAAATCATTTAAGAAGGGAAATAGCAGAATTCCATGCCTTACAAGATACAAGAGTAATGCCAAAACTTTTCTATTAATTTTTTTTTCTGCATTGATTAGTGATTTAAGTCTCTGAGATCAAATAATTCTCTTAATGGAAGATTCAGTCATTCGAAACATTATAAAAATGAAATAGAACATGGTTTGTATGGAAACATTGAACGCAAAAGTAGTGGCTGCTCCTATAACACAGAACGAGACAAAACCACTGACATGCAGTTTCTTTGGTACAGTTTAAGAGACATCAAACAAATTCAGATACCGTCCATCTGTTTCATTTGAAAAAATCAAAGGTGCTTCAAGTCCTCTTATGTCTTTCTTGGTAAGTCTTATTTTGGTTGCTTATAGTCTTCTAAAAACGGAGCTGCAAAAGAGAAAAGTGAGTGAGAACTCACTACTACACCTCTATATGTTACTGCTAGTATGAACATGGGTACTTTAGAAAATACTTGGATTAGGCCGGGAGCGGTGGCTCACGCCTGTTAGCCCAGGACTTCGGGAGGCCAGCGCGGGCAAATGACGAAGTCAGGAGATCGAGACCATCCTGGCTAACACGGTGAAACCCCGTCTCTACTGAAATACAAAAAATCAGCTGGGCGTGGCGACATGTGCCTGTAGTCCCAGCTACTCAGGAGGCTGAGGCAGGAGAAGCGCTTGAACCCGGGAGGCAGAGGTTGCAGTGAGCCGAGATCGCGCCCCTGCACTCCAGCCTGGGCGACAGAGCGAGACTGCTCAAAAGAAAAAAAAGAAAATACTTAGCGTTCACTTTGGATTAAATAAACTCCTGCTGCCCCCTAGTGGCAATTTATCGGGGAACAGACTCTCTGGGTCTGTTTGGAACACCAGTGCGGTACATAGAATATTCCCCACATTAGGATATTTTGTAGACATCAGAACAATCACCTGGTATTCATAACTGCATAGCACAGTGATCTGTCTGTTATCATTGCAACTAATGGAACTCAATCTTTGCAATTGTTCAAATGATGGCACTACAATCCATTTGGCGATTAGAAGTCACTCATTTCCTGATATGGCCTAGTAATTAGTAATTTAAGTTACTGAAATTCTGAGTGTTTTTTTATACACAACCCGGGCATCATCATCATCTGTGAACACCTGTGTTTACTCGACCTCGAGTAGGCGTAATAGCAAGAGAGTCCGTCCCCCGTGAAGTTTAAGAATCCAGGCCTTGGGTTTCGTTTCCTTATTTCCTGTCCCGTCTTTGGACTCTTCTCAGGTTTGTTGATTGTGGGAAATGCCGTTCCCTTCAGGAGAAACCCAACTCGCAATCATATTGCTGGGTTATTCCCCTTTGGCCTAAAGGACACAAGCACATCGCAACACAACAATCCAAGTTCAGTGTTCACCTGGTCTAGTTCCTTCTCACGGTCTCCTTAGGGCTGAAATAAAGCAGAGCCTTCATCACCTTCCTAAGACACTTCCATCACAGCTTTTCCTTTACAAAGAGCTGCTCAAAGACGGTTCATCAAACTCCATAAGAGAAGCCCAAAATTCACAAACGTAAGAAAGGTGTTTTAAATCAAACAAACAAAAGTACTGTTTCTCCCAAAGAGGCATACAAAATTCGCACTTATTTTATATTGAAAGATACATCTAACTTCATTTACCCGGCAGAGCCATTAATTCGTATACCTAACATATCTCTATTTAGGTAAAGATGCCTTCAGCCTGCTTATGCCTTCCATGGCCATAATGGTGAGTACGTGTTTTCCATTCACAGGATGAGAAAATAAGTTTTGGTGGTTTTCTGAAAGCAAAAGTATTTATTGCTTGCCTCAATGTAAATCGACCTCTAAAAAGACAGAAACTATTTTAAAACAGTTTTAAAAAGGTATTTTTCTGTTTATGTAAAAATTTTTACTGTCAATTTAACCCTTTCCCCAGATTCTATATACTTTGTAAATTATATGTGGTTTTTTTTTTAGTGTGTCTTACTCTTAAAGTATGGTCATTTAGGAAATCTATGTAATTTTGTGTCCCCTGATTTCCCCCTCTTAGAAAATTGAAATTCTTCAAGGTTGAAGAAACACCATATCTTTATTTGTAACCCAAGTATCTAGAGATAACCTGGCTTATACTAGGAGGTCAGTAAAAGTTGGATGAGTACAACTAAGAAAAGAGAAATATAGATGACATTGATAGTGAAAAATAAAGTGAAAGTGACATCCGGACAGTCAGGAGATCACTGAGGGAAACCCAAGAAGATGATTTAATATTGATTGACAAAAATTAACATTTCTAAATGATATTTTGAATTAAGGATTCTTGGTCTATTCATGGTAAGTCTTCCAATGTGAATTTATGATTCAAAATATTAAATAAGCTGTAAAGCTGAACCCATGAATATGAAATCCAGCTTAATTTGTGACTGGTTCTAAATACAGTGGTGGAGTCTGCAAAGTTAGCTATTGGTGTCTTCTGTCTCTCATAACGAAATAGTTTATTTTCTTCTTACATTGGCCATGAATAGCCCGTCAAGAGGGAGGTTATCTAATTGTTGGAATATCAACATTTTAAAAGAAGCCTCCAGAGAAGAGGGTAATGCTAAACATAAAGTCATGGTATGATAATGAGGATACTTCAGGGTTGTTATGGAGCACATTTTGGAAAGGGCGTTTTGGGAAATAATGTCCGTCAATTATAAAACATGGACATCACTTGATCACATCAAATGAGTCTATAGGCCAGTCATAATTATTATAACTTGTGCCACATGCAAAGATTTATCTCAGCACTTTTGTGGTTTAACCCTATGTACCTTTAAAGGGCTAGGAATTCAATGTCATCTTTCTGAATAAACTTCCTCATGAATCATATTTTTCATTGAAATCCTTTGTTTATATCAAGTTCTACTATTCTTAAAATATATGCTTCAGCTTTATAACTGAACACAAATATTGAAGATTTATTTTTTATATTTTAAAAGATACAGATATGAAAAGTTCTTTCAAAACAGAAGATGAGAACTCTTGTGGTATATTCTGATCTCAATTTTCATGGCAGTGATAATTGATGGGATATCTCTATTCATCCCAACAATTAATATAAATAATAATAACAAAAACGAATAACTAATTTTTAGTGGTTTTAACTGAATCCATTTATTTCAAGCTTTAGCAGTGATTTTTTTTAGTCCTAAAGGATATTAATTGCATTAGTTTTCATTTTAATTGATTTGCAAAGTCCTCTTTCATAAAGTAGTAGTTAGCTTTTCATTTTTTCCCATAAAGTTTCCTCTAAGTGGCATTTTTTTTTTGCTATTCATATGGCTATAGAGATAATTTCTCCATATTACATTTAATTTGAACTGCCTCAGTTAAAAATGGATTAAGCCCTGATTCCTACACGAAAAAAGGACAGCATAAAATACCACAGAGCGCAAACATTTTAAGGCACAGCAAACTAGACAAAAATCTCACTGCTGAAACTGGCTAGATGCATGTGATTGGGCAAGTTCCTTCACTTCCTCAATTTTCTTCTTAATACGTTAAATTCTGTACAGTGTCTTCCTCCTAGAGCTGTTCTGAAGATTAAACAACACCTGTGCAAGTACTTAATGTAAAGAAATGCAGAAGAAAGATTCGTTTCCACTATTTCCTATCCAGTTATTTTTTGGGACAGCTATTGTGTCCAGGTTTTAGTAAACTGATCTATTAAATGCCTCTTTAAAATGAGCTTTTGCAGCAGAATAAATAATTTATCATTATGAAGAAGGAGAGTAAATAGACAAATCTCGAAAATGTTCAGAGAACTGGAATGTGTATTCCACATTTTGTTGTACTTGTTCACCAGTCAAACATGGTCAATGATGAGAAAAAAGTTAAGCACAGGGGCAGGGAGCTGAACTGGAGCAGTGTTCTGGGCCCTCTGTAGTGCATGGGCAGCAAGAAAGAGAAGAGCAGAAAATGAATATAATTTGCTGCCTCTCTGTAAATAAGTTTTCATATGACGTGCTACCCAGGTAAGCCAATGAAAGAAAGAAATTTTAATTATAAGAAAATTATGTCTGCAATACCTTAGGCAGAGTATCTTAAACATGGCCTTATATAAATATACTGTGTATATCAGTTAATTGCTTAAACATTGAGGTTCATTTTGCTACATTTTAGGATAAAGTTTGCCTATTTGCTGCATGAAGTTAGCCAGGGGAACCTAAGTATAAACTGAGTGTTTAAAAGGTGGGCAGACATAAAAGAATGTATTAACAAACTCTGCTGAGGTAATGCTTCAGAAATAATTTAGGCTATGTGAACTGAATGGAATACTATTAGAAATAAGCAAAAGGGTTCATCAGCATTTGGAGTTTGAAGGAATTGCCCTCTTTCACTAAGTTTTGGTACATACACATCAGGTCTTCTAGTGAGATCACGCCATACTGACAAAGCATGCAGGCAACCCTCCTTCCTTCCAAGTACTTGAAATAATAAATAGCTTCATCAAGTCCAAACACAGCTGGTTATTTTCTAATAATATTTGTAAAAGCCAACATCAGGCAATGTTCATGTGCATGCTTCCCCAAATATAAACACAGCATCGATATAGTTTCATTTATTTGATGGAACAGGGAGCTGGAAGGATAAAGGCAGATATTTCAATCATCTTGTCATTGGCTTGCTCCGTAATTTCTGTCAGTCAATAGGCATTTGCTGTTTTCGGTTGCTAAAATGGTCAATGGAAATGCAGTTATCTGCACTCTCCTTTGACTCATTTATTATCAGGCAAATTGAAATATAGCACTTATTAAACAAGTTTTGCCAAGTACTCACACACAGAGAGCACCACCAGAAACTGAGTGGGAGAAGGATTGAAATGTTTTCCAAAACAGTTTTCAGAGAGACTATAAGACATCAAGACATTGCATAGCAGAAAATTACAGGAAATAATTTTGCTTTGGAAATTATGAAATATGGCATTTATTTGCCATTCTCACATATTGTGCTAGTCCCATATTCTACATCCAGTCCTTCATTTGTTCATGCCACCATGAAAACACTTGAATTAAAGAATTCCAAGGTTGGAAGCAACCTACAAGAAAGTCTCTCAAAATATCTATGTGATGCTCATCTCACCTCTAGAATGTCCCTGCCAAGCAGTCATCTGAGGCAACCCTGAACACACACTCCCCATGGAGTCCACTGATTTTTCCTGAGAACAAATTTCTCTATATTAATTCCAAAATTAACCACCTCCAACTTCTACCCTAATTGTGTTTTATGAGGGGATAATAAGCAAGCTTAATCATTTTTTCCCCACATTCTGGAGGGAATTTAACAAATAATAATTATATGCAAGATAGAAACCAGATTCTGCTTTAGATACAGGGAATAATATAATGAATAAAGAAGGTCCCTAATCGCATGGCATTAACTGTCTTGCTATATGATGGCTAGGAAAGTGATACACATATAGGCAAGTACAGTATGACAATATGCTCCAGGGTAAGCGTTTGTGCAGGATGTAATGGAATCACCCAAGAGTTAGTTGGGATCAGAGTTGATGCCTAAGTGAAGAATAGAAGAATGATTTATCCTTTTCTGCCAGGAAACAAATCACACTCTCATTTATAACAAGTTTATCAGCTATAAAATAATAATAATAATAGTAATCATGGCTAAGCTAAATCGGGTGACTACTGAAGTCTATTATTCCTTCCCTCTTCCAAATGAAGGAAATGAGATTTGGAAAGGTCTAGTTATTTGCACAAGGTCACTCAGTGAGCTAAGTAGAGATTTGATTCCTAAGCCCTGCCTGAACATCCCACCAGAGTGGTGCTGTGAGAATAAACTCCACAGCAAGAATGATTTATGAGTGAGTTTCCTTCTTTGCCAAACTTTCCCTCTTTAGAGAACAATAGATAACTTCTGGAATTGAAAGATAAAATTTTCAGTTCGCAAACCAAATCCTGATAATGTGGAACATTTCACAAGTTAATGGAACAAAGTCTGGTGTCACCCTGGATTCTACTCTGGACTTAGCAGCTCCTGCCTTAGGCAAGGCCCTCATGACCCGACCCGTGTCTCTTTCTCTTAACCTCTAAACACACTTTCATTACCTTATTGGACTCCAGTTCACTGGCTCTGTCTCTATTCCCCAAACACTTCCAAAGACCTTTCCACTCCGGGCATTTGAACTTGCTCTATCCTCTTTCTAAAAAAGTTATTTCTCCATATTTTCCAATAGCCTTTTATTTCCTTAGGTCTCAGATCAAACGTAGGAAGCCAGCTTTACCTTAGAATCCAATTATTCTTCCAACCCCTGACCAAAAGTTCTCTACATCTTATTAGCCTACCGTATTTTCCTCAGCATACTTACCATTTTAACTATAGTGTATATCTATTTGCTTAATAGTTATTTTTAATATTCTTGTCTGGAATGAAAGTACCAGGAGGTCAAGAGTTCTGGATGATTTAGTCGCTGCATGTTCCTAGCAACTAGAAGAATGCTTGTCATATAGTTAGACTACAAGAGATAAAAGAAGAATGCATTCACTTTTCTTTTCTTTTTTTTTAATTGTACTTTAGGTTCTGGGGTACATGTGCAGATCACGCAGGATTGTTGCATAGGTACACACATGGCAAAGTGGTTTGCTGCCTCCATCGTGATGGGGGCATGGAGGCATTCACTTTTCTAATGGATATTTACTAAATGCTTCCTATGTGGTGGGCCCAAATATATATATTTAAAAAAAAAGACAACTAGCCAATAGTAAAATAATGCTATGGAGATAGATCTCATTTTTCCCATCTTAAAATGAAAAACTTAGCCAGAGAGGTTAAAAAAAATGTGGTCAGAAAATAAGCCAACCAACCTAGTAGATGGGTGAGCTGGAATTCAGCTCAAATTCTCTCTTAACTCCAAAGCATTTGCTCTTGCTCCTATATTTCAGTAAATATGGCTAGTGCTAAAATAGAAGTATGTGCAAAGAAGAGAAATCATAGAAAATAGGGAACAACTGACTGCTTGGGAGAGTCAAGGAAGGTTCTCATAAGTTCCTTTTTCACTGGATTTTGAAATTTGTAGAGGAGTTTGACAGGTGGGAAAGAGTGTCAGGGAAGCATTCTCGACAGAAAGGAAGCCATGCACAGAAAAGTTCTGGTGGACAAATAAACAAAGGTCCATTTAACACCTGTCTCCTTGAAAATAGATTCTGTCATGGCAGCATGGGTTTTTACAAACTGCTTGTAAGAATATCTACAAAGCAAGATTTAGCCACTAAAATTCAAACCAAGACCTTGATTGCTGCCACGCAGCCCATGGAAAGTGTAGCAAATTGGCACCTGATTCTGATGGACAGACAAATTGAACACAGTGTGGACGTCAAATCCTCACTAGAATGAAGGGATGGCATGGCTGAGCACCAAAGGTCATGGCTGAACACCAGAGGTCATGGGCTTGCCCTGTTAATACGTTAGATTCTTTTAAAGGATCCAGATTACAGTCTGTCACTTTTATATTCAAGTTTATTTGAAACTCATGGTCAGATCTACAAAGTCAACTGCCCATTCAACAGAAGGATGAAGTCTCAGAGAATATGAGTATTGATTGTCATGCTTCACGAGATCAATCAAAGTCAGAAATTTCCTCTGAGAGCCATATAAATATTTGTATCCTAATGTCATTGGGAGTTTGTTCCTGAGATGTATTTAAGATATAATTCAAAGAATTGTCAAAAATATGTCATTATGTCATATTTATGTCAATAAATATTGTAAAGAGTGGAGTTACCAAGGGTTCTGGTGTATTCTCATTAAAACTTTACTCTGCAGCAAAGTCTACTGCCTGCAAGGAGGCAATTTACGGACAGCTTTCTGGTGGTGTGAATGTGGGAATGCATCTCAAACCAAAGTGTGTATTACTTTCCTGCCAAAATCATTGTCCCTAAACACTTTTCTTACACTAGGCTTGGAACAAGTCAGTTTTATTTAAATAACGCCATTACAAATGATCTCTACCACCTAGAAATAGGTATTTTGATGTGTGTATGTCCAAATAATATTTCATTTTGTTTTCTTTTTATAATTAGAATCATAGTAAGTCCCAGTTAAAATAAATCAAACAGTACAAAATTCTGATAAATTCTTGAAGTGGTTTCTTTTTTAGAGATATCCCCTTGAATTGCTTGCATTTTAAACATCTGTAATAAGTTATGTACCATTTCTAACTGTATTAGCACTGAATCATTTACTTTTCCAAGAAATGAAACCTTTTTTCTCTGTTTCATCACTTTTTATTTCATGATCATGCACATGTAAATGTCTCAGGTATTTTTTACCCTCAGGGCTTTGCATACTTACAAGGAATGAAAATGGGAAGAGAGTTAACCAACCCATCAAACATCTTTCTCTTCAGCAGCCTGTAGAAATGCATTTGGAAGCTAAAAAACTGGTATGGTTTGAACTAGGGGAGTTGTTAAATGTACCTTTATAACTCTATGTAGGATATAAAATTCTGGAGATATAGCTCTGCTTCTACTTCATCTCAGCCAGCTTTAATTTCTACACAAAGGGAATATTAAATCTTGAAAAGACCTAAAAAAGGACAAAGAATATGTCTTTGAGAGCACATTAAATATACCAGGCTTCCACTTTGTCGTAAAACTTGCATGAACAGATATAAGACAAGGCAGGGAATGAGGGTCATTGCTTTTTCCAAGCCAAATCCACCAGTTCTTTGCTCAACAAATCATTACAGATTCTATTAAAATGTGAGTTAAAGAATTAAATGAATTATACTCCTGAATATCCACTGGCAACAAGATTTTGTTATGCTTTTTAAAAAATCCCTATGAACCAATAATTTTAGAGGGAGAAGGTAAAGAAATCACTTAATTAACAAGAGCTCTGTCAATACATTCAGAATACAGTTGCAGAAACTCTCACTCTTTATGGAAAATAGAAGGAAATATGTACAAGAAACAATTATTGTATGCAGATAAAGTAAGTGTTAAATATGTACAAAATAATCTCTTGGTCAAATACTCAAAGAAGTGATATTTGTAGAATTAAATTTGTCATTTGAGCTCATCTTCCACAAGTCTATAATAGAGAAATTTTTTTTTCTTTCTTTTTTTCTTTTTTTTTTTTTTTAAGACAGAGTCCCACCCTATCACCCAGGCAGTAGTGCCGTGGCGTGAGCTTGGCCATTGCAACCTCTGCCTCCTGGGTTCAAGCCATTGTCTTGCCTCAGCTTTCCAAGTAGCTGGGATTACAGGTGCAATCACTATGCTCAGCTACTTTTTGTGTTTTTACTAGAGACAGGGTTTCACCATGTTGGCCAAGCTGGTCTCAAACTCCTGAACTCAGGTGATCTGCCCACCTTGGCTTCCCAAAGTGCTGTGATTTCAGGCATGAGCCACTGCGCCCAGTCAAGAGGATTTCTTAAATATACTATGGAGGTAATTTATAGTCGAATATAGATATATAATAAATAAATCCAACTGCTGCTGGGTCCCATTACTTTAATCTGTGTGTTGAAGAAAGAGAACCGTCTCAGATTTGATGCATAAGCTAATTAAAGATGGTGTACAGCTGTGCAGTTGAAGTACATCTCTTTGTTATTAATGTTAATAATAGTAAGCCATCAACATGATTATTCTATAGTCTTCCCAAAAACCTGAATTTAAACCCCTCTTAAATATAAAAATGAACCTCAGAATCAAGGTATAAGTTGATCCTCAACCCCACAAGAATGTGACAATGTTTGATTTCTTATTTGTTCAATGAGGAAGACTGGGCTTGTTTGCACTTCTAATATAAATCAAGTGAGAGTCCCACTGCCTTTCACAGGAGGAGAGGGGGGTTAACAGGGAATTGCTTTCAAAGATTTGAACGTCTTCAGCAGCTCCTGTAAGAGTGACTCTCAATCATACTTGGGACTATAGAAACTGATCTTGATATCTCAGCCATGAGAAATCTACTTTCTTTCCAGAATAGGTGGTGTTTATGGCATTTCATCAAGGCAGCATCATCCAAAAGGTACCTTTGTCACTAGATTTCTTACTTCTTCAACTAGAACCTCACAAAAGGCAGAACTGTATACGTGCAATCTACTCATGCCCTTCCTCTTGGAAGAAAACTCTTGTTTCTGTTGATTCATGTAATAGAGAAACTAAGAAGAATCCGTTGCCTCCTTCCCCGTCAAGTTATTTATATAGGGGCACATAAAGTCTGCATTGCACAAAGCAAAGCTAGCTTATTGAAAGCAAACAAAGCTGGAGGAATCCTACTGCTTTTTTTTTTTTTTTTTTTTTTTAGAATAAAAAGAATGAAAGAGAGAAAGAAAGAGGAAGAGATTTTAGAAAAAGAGAGAAAAGGAGAAAGAAACAGCAAAAGAAAGAAAAAAAGAATGAAAGAGAGAAAGAAAGAGGAAGAGAAAGAGGGAGAGAGAATGGGATTCTTGTTTTATTGCCCAGG